>JAGTTH010001313.1:0-23104 GCA_022606485.1 Agraylea sexmaculata | reverse complement strand
TGTATTTAACTCCAAATAAACACACTGGCCAGTGACTCTCATCTTTCATTTCAACACTCACTCCTGCACTGATACACCGAACCAACAATCATGGGGGCAACTACCCGTTCCCCATAATAGTATGCCGTTTAGAGTATAATGTTTGCCAGGTAACTGATTTGACAGCACTTGAACTAACCTCGCATTTAATGTCTATTAATCTATTTATAGATGATTTGGCTGATGGTCACCCTAATATGATAGTGTTACCGTTAGCAAGTAGGCGGCACAACTGAATCACAAATTAAGCAGCGCCGGCCAGACGCCATTTGCATTGATCAATCTGACCAATGCTCCACATTCGGCCACATTTTAAAGAACACCACTGAATTGTATTGACCAAATTAACACTTAACACATGCAACACTGAACACAATGTATGCATGCGCTTCTGTCGAATACAACTGCGTTTGTAGAGCAAATTTCATGTAATGGATGATGTTTTGCAAGATGGCCGCCGCGCGCACGGGTCGGCGGCCATCTTGTTTACCGTTAGTGGCGCCTCGTTGGAACATAACCTCAATCGGCATGAAGAAATAGCTCGGTGGTTGGGCGGCCCCGTTATATTCCAGCTATTGGGAATTGTTTACCGGCGTTTTCACAAAACAACATTACGCATTCAATTTTCACCGTTTCTCGTTTTTGGACCGATTGTTACGAAACGCTTGTTTACACAAACACGTGCAGCGTGATTTTATTACTGATAACATATCGCCAGGCCATACAAGCATATCAAGATGGCGGAACAAGCAGATGAGCTTGAACAACATTTATAAAGGCACACCTACAACTCTATCGAGAAATAAGCGGGCTTAAACGATTTCAATAAGACTCGCCTATTTGGTCCGCCATCTTGATATTTTTACCACCGATATATAAGCAGGCCATACACTTGGATGTATAAACATTAAGATGACGGACCGAGTCGATAAGTTTCACAGATTCAACACTAATTGTTTCATTCAGACTCGTTCGTATTCAATATAATAGTGTAATAAGAGTGTATGCGTGTGGTGCGTATGCGTGTTCAGTGATACTACGAAGCTCTAGTCTATTCATACACACACGACTCACTAACACACTCTAATATTGAACATGGCCAAATGTGTAACAGAGGCTTGTATTCAATATAATTGTATAATAAGAGTGTGTGCGTGTGATCCATATGCGTGTAGACCAACACTACCAAGCTCTAGTCTATTATTACACACACGACTCACTAATACATTATTATATTGACAGTTTAATCAGTGTTGCCAGTTGTCAATGATATTATTTTCTTTTACACTTAATATTTACTTCAGCTAATACAAATTTAAACTCCTCTACTCAATATAATAGTGTGTGGAGAGTGTGTGCGTGCGGTGCGTATGCGTGTATACCAATACTATGAAGCTCTAGTCTATTCGTACACACACTATTAAATTGAATACAGCCAAATGTGTAACAGAGGCTCGTATTCAAAATAATAGTGGAATGAGAGTGTGTGCGTACGGTGCGTATGCGTGTATAACACTACTATGAAGCTCTATTCGTATACGCACCAATACTATTCAACTCCAACACACTATTATATTGAATAAATGAGAAACATTACAAATATTATTAACACAAATAAACAAACACTCTGTATACACATTGAAAAGATGAAAATATGTATTAAAATTTCAAAAGATCGCACCATCCAAAATGTGACACGGTGGCGATCACACGCGTCCACGTGACTGGCAACACTTGTGACCCGTCAGTGTTGCCAAATATCAACAATCATGAATACATATTTAATAAGCTTGACCGCACGAGCCGTTACCTGATAAATTATTATTTCCTGTATTATTATTTATTATTTGAACGGCCTCGCGTTAATTATGTAATAATTAATTTGAACAATTGTGTTTTTGTAAATATTATGAATGCGAATAATCAATAATATTGTCGTTAGTAAATAAACAATGATAAATGCGCGGTAAATATTCTTAATAAACGATAAATCGAATAAACTAGGGCAAGTTCTATGTACATATCACATTATTAGAGGAACTCAATATGTGATCTATTTAATAAAATAAACGATGAATGCGGGAAAATAGCAATCAAAATTGAATCTATCAAGACTCTTTTTATATATAAATAACGATAGATGCGGGAAAATATTCCTATTAAACGATCAATGTAGTAAAATGGGTCAAATTCTATTCAACATTGAGGAACTCAATATGTGATCTATTTAATATGGGATTTATTAAGATAATCGATGAATGCGGGTAAATATCAATCAAACTAGAATCTACCAAGACTGTATTATATATTTATAATGATAAATGCGGGTGTATATTCCTAATAAACGATCAATGTAGTAAAATAGTACAAATTATATACAAATATCACATACATTGAGAAACTAGAGATGTGATCTATTTAAAATGAGATTTGTTAAAATAAACGATGAATGCGGGTAAATATCAATCAAAATAGATTCTATCAAAACTCTCAATTATATTTATAACGATAAATGCTGGTATATATTCTTAATAAACGATCAATGTAGTAAAATAGTGCAAATTTCTATACAAATATCACATACATGGATGAATTCAAGATGTGATCTATTTAATATGGGATTAATTAAAATAAACGATGAGTACGGATTAATATCTATCAAAATACAATTTTTTGAGACTTTTTAATATATTAATAACGATAAATGCGGGTATATATTCCTAATAAACGATCAATGTAGTAAAATAGTGCAAATTCTATACAAATATCACATACATACAGGAACTAAAGATGTGATTTGTTAAAATAAACGACGAATGCGGGAAAACATCAATCAAATTACAATTTTTTGAGACTTTTTAATGTATTAATAACGATAAATGCGGGTATATATTCTTAATAAACGATCAATGTAGATAAATAGTGCAAATTCTATACAAATGTCACATACAAGATGTGATCTATTTAATATGGGATTTGTTAAAATAAACGACGAATGCGGGTAAATATCAATTAAAATAGAATCTATCAAGACTGTATTATATATTTATAATGATAAATGCGGGTGTATATTCTTAATAAACGATAAATGTAGTAAAACAGTGCAAATTCTATACAAATATCACACACATAATACATAAACGATGAATGCGGGTACACATATTGTTAATATAATAAACGATGAATCAGAACGCACCGAAAGTGTACCGAGGTTGTAACAATCAATGTGTGAATTTATTTAGTGATTGTGAGCGAATGTTGCATATTGTTTAACAATGACAGATTACAGTAGTTTCATATAAGAAAACACGTCTATTTTGATAGGCAAATGGCGGCGATAGTTTTACGGTAAACATTAATCCCGCCGCTTGTTGCGACACTCCCGCCGCCGCATGGGTGACCGCTGGTTGCTCAAACACAATGACCCATTAAACTATTATAATCACGGGGGTTGTTTACATACTTCACATTTCGGCCATTGGACAAAACTGTCAACTGTATCCGACAAAACACTGCTTGACGTCAAACAGCGCACGCGCATTCTCAAACTTTGCATTGTTTATCAGTGTAGAGCAAATGTCACAATAACAACGCCGACTTATGATGGCAACATTCTCTGATATCTGATTGGTCAATTCAAGCCGTATTAAATTTATTATTAGTTATTAACCAGTATATCATTCAATATAATATTGTAGTGTGTGCGTGCGGTACGTATGCGTGTACCAATCAACATTTATTAAGTAGGTAACTGTTCACTGACAAGCAGATATGTGCCAAAGTCAAACGAATATTATAGCAGAAGATGTGAGAGAGAGAGACAGCAGTATAACTATTGTTACATGTGTTTTTGCTGTCTCTCTCGCACCTATTGTCTTTATATAGCTTTATTTCACTCTGCGGGGAAAAGGATGGAGCGATATAAAGAAAAGAGATGGGTATAATATTCGTTTCATTTGTTTTTAAATTATTCCATTTGTTGGTCAGATTGCCTAGCTATCCATCACCTATGTTTATAATACTGTTGTCTCTCTCCCACTCGTTGTATTCACATAGCTTCATTGCACACTATGGAACGATATACATAGGTATGAAACCATAATATTCGTTTGAATTAGTCTTACTGTAAAATATTTTTTTGATGCTTAGTAAAAGTAATGCTATAAACGAATATTATACCTATTTCTTTCAACGTAGAGTGAAATAAAGCGACATAAAGAAATTGAGTGGGAAAGAGACAGCAGTATTAATTATTATGCCGGCGATGTTCATTTGTTTTATAAAATTATTCCATTTGTTCGTCAGATTGCCTATCTATCCATCATTGTTGTCTCTCTCTAACATATTGCCTTTATATTGCAACATTGCACTTTATGAGGAAAAAGGATGGAGCGATATAAAGAAAAGTGATAGATATATTGCTATAATATTCGTTTGACTTTGTTACATCATTACCTCTTATTAAAAGAAGATTTCTTGAAGCTTAATAAAAATAATATGTGATTATTATGTTTTTACTAAAATAATTCCTTAAAAGAATTTTGGTGGGAAAGAGACAACAGTATTAATTATTAAGTCGTCGATGTTCATTTGTTTTATAAAATTATTCCATATGTTGGTCAGATTGCCTAACTATACATCATACTACTGTCTTTATATCGCTCCATCCTTTTTCCTCGTATAGTGCAATGAAGCGATATAAAGATGTGGGAGAGAGATAGCAGCATTCATTATTATTACACCGTCGATGTTCATTTGTTTTAAAATAATTTCATTTGTTGGTCAGATTGCCTAACTATTCATCATCGATGTTATAATACTAATATAAATAATGTAAAAAAAGATTTGTTTTTGTGTTATTGTGTGTGGTTTTATATGGCGTATGTTAATAAATGAATTAATATGAAAGAGTCCCACAGTTGTTGGTTCTGTGGTGGCGGCGTGTCGCGTATAAAAGTGAGTTGACTTGGAACAATCGCCAGTGCACATTTGTCCCGCACTGCTTCACCATGTTCCTGAGCGTATTCCTGGTTCTGTTGCTGATCACGTTACTGGTGTTCGTGATCAGGAGGAGGAGCAGCCATGGCAGGCGCTACGCCCCGGGGCCGCTACAACTACCGATCATCGGCTCTGCTTACCTCATGAAGCCCAGCGTGTCGCCCTTCGTGCAGTTCACCAAGCTGGCCGACCGCTACGGCCCCGTCTACTCCATGAAGATGGGCTCCACAGACTGCACCGTCATCAGCGACGTGGACATCATCAGGTCGGTGCTCATGCAGAACGGCAAGTTCTTCGGGGGGCGGCCTGACTTCATCCGCTACCACAAGCTCTTCGCCGACGACCGCCAGAACTGTAAGTGTGATAATACTAATTAAAAAATAAATAAAAACGACTCGAGACTAATTACAATTTTGATTTTATAGCTTTGGCGTTGAGTGATTGGTGCAGTCTGCAGGTGAGGAGGAGGAACGTGGCCAGGAGACACTGCAATCCCAGACAACACTCACCCCTAAACAAAGCCATCGAAGAGGCCGGCAAGATGGAGATGAGGGAACTCCTCACCGCGCTCAGGAACAAAACGGCCGAAGCTCCCGCGGGACACTTCCAGATCAAACCCGTCATCATGGCGACCTGCCTCAACCTCTTCTCCAACTACATGTGCTCCACACGCTTCGACCTCGACGACCCCGACTTCCAGAACATCACGAGACTCTTCGACGAGATCTTCTGGGAGATCAACCAGGGTTACGCCGTCGACTTCTTCCCGCAACTCCTGCCCTTCTACAAAGACCACATGAACAAGCTGACCGAGTGGTCGCAGATCATCCGCAACTTCATCCTGGCGCGGATAGTCAACATGAGAGAGTTAAACCTTGACGACAGTGAAGAGGAGAAAGACTTCACCGACGCACTGCTGAAAATCCTCAAAAACGAAAAGGGCGAATTCACCAGAGACGCGATACTATTCACACTGGAAGACTTCTTAGGAGGAAGTTCGGCGGTTGGGAATCTAGTCATGGTGATGTTGGCGCTGGTTATTAAAAATCCCGAAGTGGGTAAGAAAATACAGAAAGAAATAGATGATTTGACCGGTGGTACGAGGATGGTGGAAGTGTCAGACGCTGAAGAACTTCCCTTCACAATGGCAACACTGAAGGAAACATTACGATATACTTCATCCCCGATAGTGCCGCATGTCGCTACGGAAGACGCCAAGATCGCGGGTTATGACGTGCACAAAGGCAACGTCATCATCATCAACAATTACAAACTAAACATGGACGATAAGCTGTGGGAGGAGCCTGACAAGTTCAACCCTGAGAGATTCTTAGACAGGACGATCGTGGAGGTGAAGAACGTGAGGCGCGGATCTGAACACGACTCGGGAATGGAGTCGGACAATGAAAACGAGCTGAAGAAGAAGACGATGGCGAGCGACGAGGAGAAAGTGATGAAGAAGGAAGTGGTGACGCTGAAGAATAACCTGTCGCACTTCATGCCCTTCAGCATAGGGAAGAGGACCTGCTTGGGGCGTGGCTTGCTGATGAACTACGCCCTCGTCACGGCCGCCACAATACTCCAGAACTTTGACGTGTCCAGTCCTCGTCCTGAAGACGTGAAGACGTACACGGCATGCGTGGCCCTCCCCACGGAGACCTTCTCCCTCACGCTGTGTCCGCGGAGGGCGTAGCGGAGGGCGTAGCAGAGGGCGTAGCGCCCCATCCTAGTGATATATTAAATTATTTGTTAGTAGTTCTAATATTTATGGTGTCGGCAACTGACCATTGCGAGCTGCATTAAAACATCAACGAGCGGTATTTATAAAAACCCTATCGCGTATTTATTTAATATAATAATTATAATCGGTCGTAAGCTTGTTATTTTAGTTTTAAATCTCGTTGTACTCCTTCCATGTCGTCTTTAAATACATTAATAAATATATTACAAAACATTTACCTACGCATTCTCATTTATGCATACATGAATACTGTTTTGTGCGATGGCAACTCTGGCGGGGGTGCATCGTGTGTCACGTGATCGGCCAGGAAGAGTGGTGGTGTGAATGGGCGTGGCCTCGTTCCTGTCAGAGGTCATCGTCGGTTTCCTGCCTGAATGATCGCATATTTATAACCTAAAAATACTGCGCGACTCGAGGGTGACCGCGACAAGGTCAACTCTCATCCGCGTCTCGCTGAATAATAATTATTATTCGAGATTCATATCCATTCAAGGATTTCACATTAATAAAACACTCGCATCCTTGATCCGAATCTTTCCGCTTCTTGAATATATGCATGACGATCCTTCATCAATTGATGCGCCTTCAATTAGGCAAACATGCCAACGGCCGCTTTATATTAATATTACTACGACGCATTATTATCTTGTTGTATTGTGGACGCCCATGATTACCACTAATCACAGCCGTTTGCGGTAAATTACCCTACACGTTGGTCGATTGGACCACAAAGGAGAAAACTTATTAGATATTGGCAGATTTTTACATTAATTAATGTGTAGAGTGAATGTCACACATCAGATTTGTTGTACAAACATACGAGAGTATAAAAAAATCCACATTACATGCAGTTAACTTCAGTTTTACATCCCGCAAACGTCTCCGATTGATCGATTGGACCACAAAGGACAAAAATTAGTCAGATTGCTACATTAATGTGTAGAGTAAATGTCAAACATCAGATTTGCTCTACAAACATACGAGAGTATAAAAAAATCCACATTATATGGAGTCAACTTCAGTTTTACATCCCGCAAATGTCTCCGATTGGTCGATTGGACCACAATAGGGTAAATTTATTAGATATTGTCAAATTTTTACATTAATTAATATGTAGAGTAAATGTCAAACATTAGATTTGCTCTACAAACATACGAGAGTATAAAAAAAGTGTAAGAATCTGACAACTCCAAAAAGTTTTCTTCTTTGTGGTCCAATCGGAGACGTTTGCGGGATGAAAAGCTGAAGTTAACTGCAAATAATGTGTTTTTTTTTTATTTTGTTTTATTGTGGACGCCCATGATTACCACTAATCACAGCCGTTTGCAATACTTCTTTACTTCGCCTCGGTACACATTAATGTAGCAATCTGATAATCTCCAATAAATTTTCTCCTTTGTGGTCCAATCGACCAATCGGAGACGTTTGCGGGATGTAAAAATGAAGTTAACTGCATATAATGTGGATTTTTTATACTCTCGTATGTTTGTACAACAAATCTGATGGTTGACATTTTCTCTACACATTAATGTAACAATCTTGACAACAAGTTCTGTGGTCGCCCATAATTACAATGATTATCACTAATCACAACCGTTTGCGGTAAGTGAATTCGCCTAAACGGGTGTTTAAATCTTGCCGTTTATTCACCACATTTGTATTTGAATACCGTCCGTTGTTTTTTATGCATACATAGCGGAGTCTACAAGGTCTTTTTGCTTCTAATGAATTTTAAATATTAATAATTATTTTTAATAATCTCGTGTTATTCTGATTGCGTTACCTTGTTCAGTGCAGATTCCGCTATTGCTGTAAACATTTCGGCGGTACATGGCTCCGATATCGAGATATATAAATATCCAATAATCGACGACAGTTATAAAAAACATTGGGTCATTTGGATTAATGTTGCCATATTAAAAATAAAAAACATCTTAACTTTATTTAAACTTTATTGTTTTAAAAAGCACATTATTTCTACCCGTGCGAAACAATCCTTTAAATTGCAGTATTAAATATTAATATATTGCATAACAGTTTTTCAGTGTGACCAATCACGGCCGTTGGAAAATTAGGTTAAGTTTCATATTTGTCCTACAAAAAAATTCCCCATTATATGGAGTCAACCTCAGTTTTACATCCCGCAAATGTCTCTGATTGGTCGATTGGACCATAAATGAGAATACTTTTTGGAGCCGTTAGATCATTTAGACATGAATGTGTAGAGTAAATGTCAAGAATCTGAGCTGTGATTAGTGATAACCATAGCTGGGGGGGTAGCGAAAATGTAAAAAGCTGATATACAAATTAATTAATTACTTTGTACCAATCGCAACAGTTTTCTGTAAATTAGTGCGCCTCGGTACGTATTATATACAAATAATGTTTAACATTTACTCTACACATTCATGTCTGAACAATCTGACGGCTCCAAAAAGTATAACGATCTACGATTGAATCGACCAATCGGAGACATTTGCGGGATGTAAAACTGAACTTGACAAATCCCAGTGGAAGAAATACAATTGATTGTGATTATTTTAACATCATTGACAGATAAATTCAATATGGCAACACAATGTTGTGTGTCCTAATAATAAATAAATAGTGTTTTTAAATAAGGAACGATTGTGTGTGTGTGAGTTTTGAATATATAAAAAAAAATGACCCACTTGATATTAATGCGGGTGGTTTATTATTCAGACGGGGCCCATCGAATATGTATTTGTTTTTATGCACAACTCCAAATGAGCGAGAGAAAACTAACTGTACCGCTTTTCAACACCGTCATCGGACACAGTTTTATCTTCATTGTCCGATTTATCACGGTTGTAATTACCGTTGTGATTACCTGACACAAGACATTGCATATTCGGGGCCGGGGAGCGTTATTAGCATCCATTAACATGCAACACGATGTTGTGTTGACCGATCGGCCTCTTTAACCATACAAAACATCCACTTTACAATTCCACTCCCAACTGTTTTCGTTACACACGCACTCCTACTCCAAAACAGACTAGCGTTCGCTACAACATGATTATACTTTATTTAAATACATACATACTCGACACAAATACAACATTTCATCTAAAAACACGTGCAATACATAACAAGCGATAATTAACGAGCTTATGGCAACAACTTTGGCTGAGTGTTATTCATATTAGTTGATTAGCCGTCGTTGACGAGCTTCGACACGTAATTGCTTGGGAATAATCCGGTCATTCCTCGCAGCTCGCCTGAAAACAAACACGTATATAAAATATTATTAATTTGATTTATTTTATTTTGATTTACCTTGCCACCAGGCAGGGTCTTGGTCTCTGTTCGTCACCGCAATGATGTCGTCTTTCTCGAAGCTTAGCTCGTCAGCGTTTTGAGCCGTGTAAGGATACAGAGCGATCACTTTGTCGATGACCTGCTCTTGAGACAGGATGTCCATTTTAGATGACAATACGGGGGTGGTTCTGCCGGAAGCTCTCCCCGACGATTGCAAGATCTGCACACATTTATAATAAATATCATTAAAGGCATTGCAAACAGAAAGATGTAGTACAAAAAATATTGATTTTACTTTTTTAGACACAAAAACATGTTAATTGATTATCTGTCAGTGATCTTAACTATTTACTTAATGATCAGTATTTACTTTACAATACAGGAAATGAAAGTAAACCGGGACCAAGACGATTGAATATTATTCCCAGTTGTAATAACCAAGCCAATTATTATTTTTTTGACTTGATCCGAGACAATCAATATTATTTATAGTTTAAATATCAAAATGGCGGACCAAGCAAATGGGTTTATAAGTTAATTTTCTCACTCAGACTCGTCTGCTTGGTCCGCCATCTTGATAATTATCATCCACCTCTAATATCGGTGGTGTCAAGATGATCAATCAGTATTTTATTAATTTTATTCTCGTAATAACTGATAAACTTTATTATTTTCGACTTGATCCAAGACCACCGATATTAGATATAGTTTAAATATCAAGATGGTGGACCAAGCAGATGAGTTTGTACACTAATTGTCTTACTCAGTCTTGCATTCTTATAGGTGGAAATGATTGAGCGGGATTCGAACCAATACCCACAGTATTTGTTTTTACTTTAAGGATTGTTACTGACAATAGGAATGCCAGACAACTGGATGTAAAAATATTAAGATGGCGGACCAAATAGACAAGTCTGGTTCAGACAATTAGTGTTTCCTATGTCAAACTCATCTGCTTGGTCCGCCATCTTGATATGTATCATCCAGATGTGTTGCATTCTTATCAGTGGCAATGCTTGAGTGGGATTCGAACCTATTACCACAGTATTTGTAGCCACACGCTTTTATTCAAAGGATTGTTACCGAGGATAAGAATGCCAGACAACTGGATATAAAAATATCAAGATGGCGGACCAAGTAGACGAGTCTGGTTGAGACAATTAGTGTTGTCTCTGTCAATCTCATCTGCTTGCTCCAGCATCTTGATATTGTCCATTCCAGATGGACAAGTCTGGTTGAGACAATTAGTGTTGCCTCTGTCAAACTCATTTGCTTGATCCGCCATCTTGATAATTTTACATACAGACGTGTTGCATTCTTATCAGTGGCAATAGTTGAGTGGGATTCGAACCCATTACCACAGTATTTGTAGCCACGTGCCTTGAGACGTGTGTGCAATGAACTTTTATATGAATTTTAAATGTCCACTTGTTTGTGAAAACGAGTAAACAATCATTTATTCATATAAAATAAAGTTCATTGCATGCATTCATTAATATTTGTTCACCTTGACATAACTCGCCGGGAACCAGCCGACTTGTCTCTTGTGCCCCTTGGCTTGAAGTTCTCCTTCCCACCAGCCGCTGTCTGCTTTCTTGCGCACCATCACCAGCTGCCCTTTCACCAAAGACAGCTGCTCCGCCCCGTTGGCCGTGTAAGCGGCGAGGGCTTGGGCTATTTCGGGTCTTTTGCCTGACCTTCCGGTAACCGAGTCTCTTCCCGACACGGAATCTCTGCCCGAAACGGATTCTCGCCCGCCAGACACAGAGCCGCGTTGACTGCCCGTGGAGAAGTTGGAGCCTTGAGGGGCGGCGTTCTCGGTAAGGGATGCCACTTCGCTCGAAATGGGAGTTGAAGGCTTTTGCTCCTAAAATAACATACAATTAACAACACAACAAACTTAATAATAATTTAATTTTTTAATAATAATAATAAAACTTAATAACATTCCATTACCTCGGGAATATATTCTTGAGCCGGAGGAATGTTAGAAGTATCCGTTTGACTTGGAGTCACTGAATTAGTTGCGATCGGTTGAACATAATTACATGGGAATATTCCGACACTGAAATATTAAATAAACAGTACGCATATAAAAACTTTGGTGACAAAATCATGTTTTTGATATCATTAAACATATTATTGGCACTTATTTAAATATAATCTCATTGATAATCATATTATAAAGATCGGCAAGTGACAAATTAACAGTACGAGCAGTAAAAACTGCAGTCATACAAAGTTTTTGGTGACAAATTCATGTTTTTGACATCTTTAAATGTATTATTGGCACTTATTTATATGTAATTTTATTGATAATGTTATTAAAAAGATCGGCAAGTGACAAATAAACATTACGAGCAGTAAAAGTTGCAGTTATACGAAACTTTTAATGACAAAATCATGTTCTTGACATCTTTAAATGTATTATTGGCAACTTTATTTATATAATTTATTTGATAATGTTATTAAAAAGATCGGCAAGAGATAAATAAGCAGTACGATCAGTAAAAGCAGCGCATACAAAACTTTTAATGACAAATTCATCTTTATCTTCCATGTTTTTTAATGTATTATTAACATTTATTTATTTGATATACGCATTTACCGATCTCCAATTTTTCCAGTCCACCAATCGCCATTTTTCTCGGTGACTAAGATCATCTCCCCCGCTTGGAAGGCCAAGTCTCCCGGTTCGGCAGAATTATAAGGATATGCGGCCGTGTACATTCCATCTCCGGCTAAAATAAATATCACACGATTATTTAATAATTAAGCGCTGTATTAGAAGAATAGTAATGATTGATATACAGATTTCCAACTCCTCACCTGGGGCAGGTGCAGCGGCTGTCGAGAACAAAAACAATTACATTAAATTACAAATATAATATGTAATAATAAAAAAAAAACTCACCGGTGGTTTCAACGGAATATTGCAGACTTTCAACTTGTCCAGGTTCGCTGATATTTTCCGGTACTTCGGCAATACCTGGAAAGGTTATTTTGTTAGTTTGGATTTATGGTATTTTTTAATTGATTCATTACCTTCGAGGACTGTTTTGGATTCGTTTGCATCTATGAAAGCGGCTGCGTCGATGGCGCCTCCGCCTTCTCCCGGAGACAGCACTTTCTCCACATAAGATTCGGGGAACCAACCAGTTTTTCCTACACAATAGACAATATTTAATAAAATATATATTGTGACGCCTTCCCTATTGACTGGAGTCCCTTGTAAGGATTTACATGAGAATATGTCAGAGGTGGTTTGCCAGGCCAACCACAGCAAAAAGTCCTTCAGATCTAGTAGATCTACCAAGTGACACCGTGGATCGAACCCGGGACTCTTCACTCATAAATCATAATATTGAACACAGCAATAATAAAAAGAGTACTCGTTAACAAAATATCAAAGATGGCGACACAAATGCATACTTTCGTTAGGTTTTTGTTAATTAATTCAATTACGAAGCCGTTAAAAACTCTTAACGGTTATATTAACCGCTTAAGGACTACGCCCGAGTTTACTCGGGCGGCTATTATGTGCAAAAAATCCCACATCCGAGATAACTCGGGAAAGCTTTACCTGCAGAAAAAACCACTCCCGAGTATACAAATACAATTTACGGTACGTAGACACGCAGATTACAGATGTAAATTTTTGTAAAGTGTACGCGAGTTGTTTTACAAAAATAAGATTAATTAATATTTAATTAAAATTAAAAAATTAATATTTTGTTATGAATTCATTTTATTTCATGATCCACAAAATGCACCATAGCGTCAACTTTCAGTCTCATTTTGAGCCCGAAATGGCTTTTATGAGGGATATATATGTTCAATAAATAAAATTTATTCATAAACAAAAATGTGATTTTTTTATTTTCTAATGATTACTGAAGGGGTTAATATACCTCTGCATTTTCCAGAGAGCCATCCGGGTTCGGCCTTGACATCGAGAGGCACCATGACTACATCTCCGGGCTGCAACGACAACTCGTCCACGGAACGAGCGACAAATTCATAAACGGCCCTGAACTTCACATCTGCATTTCCTAGAATTATTAAAAAAAAAAATCAATAATTATTTATTAATAGTAAACATGCTTTCATAAGCTTTATAAGAACAAGGCAAGCTGTATTAAATAATAGTTCACCGGCGGGCGCCCCGTCAAAGGAATTCCAGTTGGCAGTGGGCGTGGTCTCGGGCTCGGCAGCAGCGGGGGCGGCCCATTTGTCTTCAGCCTTCCACACATCTAAACACATATCCTCACTACAATTTACATCCTAATCGTGCGTATTAATCTAGTCGCCTATTCTGTGCACATCTAGACATCTAAATCTTATTCTTTTATAATACGACTAACCTGCGGCCGGGGCAGTGGATGAGCTCCAAGCGGTTTTCGAGGTGACTTCGGGTTCAGATCCCCACTCGCCGCCCGCCGCAGCCGGAGTGGACCATGAATCTGCCGGGTTATTATCCCAAGCAGACTTGGAGCTGTAATTATTATATTCAGCCTTCTTGGCCTCCCACAATTTGTACACCTGTAAATAAAATAAATCATTATGTAAAGCTTGAAATCCACATTTTATTTATTTAACTATTACTAGTTACACAAGTCACCGACTTAATAATCAGTATTTACCTTACAATACAGAAAATCAGATTAAACCCGGATCAACATGATCAAATATATATTTTTTTTACTTGATCCGAGACCACCGATTTAAGATATAATTGCCTCACTCAGGTTCATCCGCTTGGTCCACCATATTAATATTTGTACATCTACAAATCATAGTAAGCCTGGATCAAGATTTTATATTATTCCCAGTCATAATAACTAATCAATTTTTTTTTTTCACTTGATCCGAGACCAACGATTTTAGATATATAGTTTAAATATCAAGATGGTGGACCTAGCAGACGAGTTTGACAGAGTCAACACTAATTGTCTCACTCAGGTTCGTCTGCTTGATATTTTTACATCCAGAAATCATAGTAAACCTGGATCAAAATGATCGATCGGTATTTTATTAATATTATTCCCGATCTTCTTAGTCGTAATAACCGATCAAATCAAATATTTTTTTACTTGAATGGGATTCGAACCCATGACCACAATATTTATAGCCACGCTTCACTTCCTTCAATTTAATTGAATATAAATATTTATTGAAATTTGTCATTTTTTGAATAATTAATTCCCCGGTTTATATTGAAGAATATGGTAAAGTAATTTCATGCACTGACTTGTTGACATCTCTCGGAGAGTTCGGTGATTTTGCCGGTGAGATCGCCCAATTGACCGCTGTTGTTCTCCACGTCGATCGTCTTGGCATCCACGATGGCCTTTGCGGCGACGATCTGCAAAGTGAGTGTTTAAAAATAATGAATTGAATGGTGAATAATATAAATCACCTTCTCCTTCAACTGCTTCAAAGTGAGTTCCATATTGTTGAACTTGACGCCGTCTTCAGCCTCGCCGGACTTGGCCTTTGCATCGAGGTGCGCTTTCTCTTGATTCAGAGCAATCTGTTTAGCGTTGAGATCTTTCAACTGCTGTTTTAGACGAGCCATCTCTTGCATTGAAGTATCGCGAGTGGTCCGCATTCCATCGATAGTCGCTTTAACATCGGCGACGCTCACTCGAGTACTCACAATATTCTGCGTAAGGTCTTTAACGCGAGTATTAACGGTGGTTAACTCGATGGTGAGCTGTTGATTCTTGCCCTTCAAAGCTAGAAGCTTCTCCTGCTCTTGATTCCTCATCGTCTGCAATTCTTGAGTCCTAAAATAAACCATTCAATTACCCCATTATTAAACCAATGAACTTATATCTATAGAACTGTCATATTCATTGATTTCATACATTGGAACGTTGTCGTTACTAATAAATGCGCATATTATACATATACGCGGGCTGTGGCCACCTCCAACACTCCCTAAAATATGACACACAAGTGACAAGATTTTTCTTACAGAAACATTATTGTCCTTGAACATATCAAGCCACTTTTAATGACGCACTTTACCATATTAAGTGTAATTTTATTAGAAAGATCTACAAGTGACAGATAAACAGTACGAGCGGTAAAAGCAGTGCCTCAAGCGGCTGTTATTTATTATTGGCACCTTTATATATCATTGTATTAAACTACCTCTTAGTTTCCCACTCCAATTGGCATTGGCGCTCCATCTCTTTTCGAGCAGCCTCACGTTTTTCCTAAAATCAAACATTTATGTGAATATTGCACTTGATTAGTTATGAATTGTCCGTACCTGTTCTTCTTTGGCTTTACGCTTGGTTTCTTCTTGTTCCTTCTTGAGCAGCTCGAGGCGAATCTTTTCCCTTTTCTCCGCTTCCTCCCTCTCCTTTCGCTCACGTTCCGCCTGTTATAAATATTTCATCATTAATTTTTATTATTAATTTATATTGTTATTAGGGGCATGCAGGACTCGGATCAGTACACACGAACCTGCTCCTTCTGTGCTTCCTCGAGAGCGGCCTGAGATGCGTGGAATAAATGCAAGGGGTTTCACATTCGGAACGAATCAGTAAGTTGATTTAATAATAATTAAATATATCCATACCTTTTCCTTCATTTGCACTTCGAGGAGAGCGGCCCTTCTTCTCTCCAGCTCGGCTTGTCCTTTCTCGTAGTTTTCCTTACGCTTATCTTCAAAAGAGCCTTGCGATCCTGGACTAGAAATCGACTCACGACTATAAAAGATAAATATACATTACTAATGACAAAAAAAAATGTTGATCGTGGAATTCTAAATTGAATACAATAAAATAGCTTTATTAAAAAATATTGTTTTTTTTTATATACTGACCGAAAAGTGGGTGGAATTAATTCAGGGGGCAACTTCATGGGAACTTCACCACCGGTAGCGCCCATCTCGCACAAATACATAGCCAAAACAAACTCGTCGCATCCTAAAAATTAATATTATTATAAGTTTTATATTCAATTTGATTTGTAATGAAATGGAATATACCGAGATTTCCATCACAATCAATGTCGGCGAGAGCCCATATTCTTGCAAGAATGGGCTGCGGGAGTCGTGATTGAACCATGATGTTCCTCGCTTGAGGTCCGCTCAAATATCCACTCTTGGATCTATCGGTGCTGTTGAACAATTGAGTGTACTTCAATCGAGATGCTTGCGGAATGGCCCACTCCATTACTTGAACCATTCCATCGGGGACAGCCGGTGGTGAGACAACACCTCCTGTTACTATATTATTAGCCGGGTTGGCCGTCGGCTGAGCGGTGACGGCAGACAATGGCGGAATGGATGAACCGATCGGTGCCAGAGGTGGAGCAGCTGCTGGCAAAATCAACGGAGCTGCAGGAATAAGGGGCGGGACCGCCGATACTAAAGGTTGAGTTGGAATCAAAGGCTGCGAAGCCTGAATCAAAGGTTGGGCTGCTGGAATCAAAGGCTGTGTTCCGGGAATCAACGGAACCATAGGCTGTGGCGGAATAACAGGTTGAGCCGTTGGAATTATCGGCTGTGCTTGCGGCAAGATTGGCTGAGGTGGTATGATCGGAGGCTGACCACTCACAGGAGTCGTCTGCGCTGATGGAGGACGTGGAATGGCTGCAGTAGGTGGAGTTATCGGCTTCATCGGTGGAGTTGCTGCAGCTGTACCTGTACTTGTATAATAAACAAATGAAAAAAAAATCATTATACATATCGATACCTTAATTCGCAAACCAGCCAACTCCATTTTTTTACATAAATCATGTTTGAAAGCAGTTCGATAGTAAAGACCGATCTGCATATAATTTGCGCGGCCAAATCCATTGAATCGGCCATTTTGTCACTGGCGTTACTTGTCGCTCCCCTTTTTCGTAAATCGGTCTAGGAACAAAAGTTTCAAGGAAATAATAGTTTGCGTAAAATACTGATCTATATTTAAGTTACTTGACTTTGACTACTGAGTGTTGAATTAAATACGAGCCTTCAGGGGAAATAAGTTATGAACTGAACTTCTACGATGATTATAAAAAATTTATAAAAAATAAGAAAAACCAGGTCCAGTTATTTGCCTCATTGCCTGGTTTATATACAGGAAAAAGAAAAAATATAACAATCTACAGCACTAATTTTTACCACTATTTTTTTTAATAAACCTACTTTAATTTAACACGAGTGTTTCATTTCATTAAACAGACGGTTTTGCTTTTTATTGACATTATAAGCAAACGAAACAACTCCTCCATTTAAAAATCTCTCATAAAATATAACTTCCATCACCCAAAGTTTTTTTAACGATATAATGATGATAAAATACACGAATGTGATTTTCAGTTATATGAATTATTGTCTAGAGAAAAAATGCGGAAGTTTTTTGTGTCTCCTGTAAAATTTGTCAAAAAATTATATCATCAGCTAATGATTTGCAAGTTTAGACAGTAGTTTATTTATTTATAAAACTTTGTTATAGAGGTAAAATTAACATAGGGATAGATTTGAGTTTCAGGGGGAAGTGAAGAATTCCACTGTATATAAATATTGTTAAAAATTCATTATTTTAAAGCTAGAATCTACTATTATCTAAATTTAATCAATTAATATGATCTCCTGCAGCTGTGTATATGTATTAATTATTCGTAATTGTTTGTGAGTAATTGAGGGCATGACTTTGGACAGAGTATTTCGTATAAAAATAAGACTCATCGAAACATGTGACATCTTTTTATACTAATAATCGAATTAATTTATCAATCAATTCAATTTTGATTTTTTTTAACACTTCTGACAATATATTATTTAAAATATAAGAGCGTTTCTCCAATATACTCTATATATGTATATGTGTATGTATTTTCAGATTATTTTGATGGAAGAAATACTCGAAAATGATCATTTACTTGCCTGGAGGACTCAGTGAGGCGATTAGTGAAGGAGGTAAAGTTTTGGGTATTTCCACTCCGTGCAATTTAAGATTAATAATCTGCAATCAGGATGTTGTTAAGATTAGATTGAAGCTTGACAACAAGTTTATAATTTGACGAATCTCACCTTGCAAGCGATGGAGAACTCTTTGAGGTCCAGTTTCCCGTCGGCGTTGGTGTCGGCCAAGAACCATATCTGGCCCAATATCGGCGGTGGCAGTTGGGACTGAAATGGTTTTTTTTAAATATTTATGAGGGTTTTAATATAATTTGAATGTATTGTTTACCTGGAGCATGAATCTCTTGGCTTGTTCTCCTCCGATGTTTCCATTGATGGGATTCAAGGATCTGAAATGTTCAGCGAACTTGACGTGCTCATGCGCTTGAATTAGCCACGGATCAACCGCCATCTTACACCGATTCTTCTTCGACTTCCGACCCAACTTATCGATTGGACGACTGACAGATGTCACTTGAGTGTTGCCACTCGCCAAATATTTATAAATATATATTTAATTCATCATCATTTTCATTTTTCTAATCACATACCCATATACCATTACATAGGGTGATCCACGAGTGATTTTTTAATATCTATTTTACATATATCTCTCGTTAAATGCCAATATAGAGGTGAAGTTCCCTTTAAAAAAGAAATTGTATTTACTTTAATATATATATATATATATTTTTAAGACACAATCATTTAACGCTGCTGTGTGAAAACTGGAATAAACAAAATTCTAAAACGAAAATCGACGGCTTAATCTGCAAACGGGATAACTAAAAGTCTCCTAGAATGAATATTAAAAAAATAATTTTATTGCGTTAAAATGGCTCTTTACTACATCATTGCATAAACATCTAAACAGCATTGAAAAAATACAGATACATTATGTTACGCTATAATCACTCTATTCTTATTACTAACTCACTCAATAATCACACTTTGAAATTAACAGTGGTTTTGGTTTTTCACAGTATGTGTCTTTTAAGTGACGAGTTAGGTTGCTCTTCACTTTACACTTTTAATCACACTGATCACAGCTGAATGGTTTTTCTCCAGTGTGTCCTCATGTGACATATTAGACTTCGTTTCTCCATGCATTTATAATCACACTGATTACAGTTGTATGGTTTTTCTCCGGTGTGTGTCTTCAGGTGAGATATTAGACTTCGTTTCTCTATACACTTATAATCACACTGATCACAGCTGAATGGTTTTTCTCCAGTGTGTGTAATTGTGTGACGATCCAGGCCACTTTTATCTCTACACTTATAATCACACTGATCACAGGTAAATGGGTTTTCTCCAGTGTGTGTCCTTATGTGACGATCTAGGTTGCCTTTATCTCTACACTTATAATCACACTGATCACAACTAAATGGTTTTTCTCCGGTGTGTATTCTTATGTGACAAGTTAGACTGCTTGATAAATATATGAGGGCAGTCTGCGAGGGTGTGAAAGGAGTGAAAATAGGAGGTGCGAATGTAAGAATATTAATGTATCGTGTTTGAGTCTAGTGGTTAGGTCTTTGATCTAAATTTCAAGATTAATGTCGAAGCGATCGAGTGTGTGAAAGATTTTGTGTATTTGGGGAGAGTCTTTTCAAGGGATGGAAGGATCGATTGAGAAATCGAAAGAGGAGTGTTGGGGGGGACAAAATTTCTGGCGAGGAGTGACTTTCTGTCAAAGAAGGCGAAACTCACGATTCACCGGGCAGTATTGGCCCCAACAATGGTGTATGGATCGGAATCATGGGTATGGCAAAGCATGAAAACAGAATCAACGCGGTGGACATGGATTACTTACGCAGTATGTGTGGAAAGACCAGATGTGATAGAGTGAGAAATAAAGATATGAAGGAATCCATGTTACACCTTCAGCAGAAGAATCTTCCGAGATGAATTGGACACGTCGAGAGAATTTATGTGGGCGAGATTAGGGGAAAGAGAGGAAAAGGAAGACCGAAGAAGACATGGATGGTGCTGCTCTCAAGAAGAAAGCAGTTAGGAGTATATGTATGAATAGAATAATGAATCTAGAGGAAACAAGGGAGATATGCAACAGGAGTGAATGGAGAAGGATTGTAAATTTATAAATCTGAGTGCAGCAACAGATCGGGCCAACCCCGAAAGGGAGTAGTGCGTCACGGTATATATATAAATATGTTTTAAAGCAAACTATTTAATTGTAGTGGTTGCACAGTAGAAGGATTGCATTATCTCACACAAAGTTAGTTATGATCTGTTAAGATCCACCACCAGGTCTCTAATTCTGTTTCAATAAAGTTAAAAGATGAAACTGAATTTCACAACAACTTGTAATATTTTGATAAATAAAAAACACATCCAAAATGATATTATTTTGTTTATTTATAAATAAGTTTAAAATCTTAAAAAATGTTGTTCCAGTAAATAAATAAGTATTTAATCGTTGATATACAGTTTGCTAGTCATAATCGAGATATTATGACAGTTCCGTGGGCTGCAGCGAGCCATAGAGGATTCCTTCAACAATTAATCAAACCACAATCAGCAGCGATCAACAGTGTTTCAAAAAAAGTAATGATGAGCGACGTACGCCTCTATCGAGAATGTATATGAACTGATATTTAGTGTGCTTAATTACACACACTAAGCAAAACTATGGATATGTCCAACATTCATAATATAACTTTATTAATAAATTAAGTTTATTGCGGTAATGGCTCTTTACTACGGCATTGAAATATACAAAAACACAATTCAGAGAATTGAGAATCACAAAGGGATTAGAAGAAATAACTTTCTGGAAACTCACTCAAAAATCACACTTATACATTAACAATGGATTAGTTGTTCTCCAGCGTGTGTTTTTAAGTGACGAGTTAGGTTGCCTTTCACTCTAAACTTATAATCACAGCTGAATGGTTTTTCTCCGGTGTGTGTAAATATGTGACGAGTTAGGTCACTTTTCTTCCTGACCTTATAATCACACTGATCACAACTGAATGGTATAATTCCAGTGTGTGTCTTTATGTGTCGAGTTAGCCTGCTTTTCTGGATACATTTATAATCACAATGATCACAGCTGAATGGTTTTGATCCAGTGTGTGTCATTAAGTGATGGTTTAGCATGTCTTTATCTCTACACTTATAATCACAATGATCACAGCTGAATGGTTTTGATCCAGTGTGTGTCATTAAGTGATGGTTTAGCATGTCTTTATCTCTACACTTATGATTACAATAACCACACATGTACAGTCTGATGTCTGATTAGTAGAGTAGGAGATTTAACAAGCATTGAAGAAACCGGCCATATGTATCCTCATCCAGGCTCCTTTTCTCTCTACTTTTATAATCACACTGATCGCAGTTAAATCGTTTTATTGCAGTGTGTCATTATGTGATGATCCAGACTGCTCTTCACTCTACACTTATAATCACACTGATCACAGCTGAATGGTTTTTCTCCAGTGTGTGTCCTTATGTGATATATTAGACTGCTTTTCTGTCTACACTTATAATCACACTGATCACAGACAAATGGTTTTTCTCCAGTGTGTGTCCTTATGTGACGAGTTAGACTGCCTTTATGTCTACACTTATAATCACACTGATCACAACTGAATGGTTTTTCTCTGGTGTGTTTTATGGTGTGAGATATTAGGCTCCTTTTATCTCTACACTTATAATCGCACTGATCACAACTAAATGGTTTTTCTGCAGTGTGTGTCCTTATGTGATGAGTTAGCCTGCTTTTATCTCTACACTTATAATCACACTGATCACAGACAAATGGTTTTTCTCCAGTGTGTGTCCTTATGTGACGAGTTAGACTGCCTTTATCTCTACACTTATAATCACACTGATCACAACTAAATGGTTTTTCTGCAGTGTGTGTCCTTATGTGATGAGTTAGCCTGCTTTTATCTCTACACTTATAATCACACTGATCACAGCTGAATGGCTTTTCTCCATTGTGTGTCATTATGTGAAGATTCAGGCTCTTTTTATGTCTACACTTATAATCACACTGATCACAACTGAATGGTTTTTCTCCAGTGTGTGTCCTTATGTGATGAGTTAGCCTGCTTTTATCTCTACCCTTATAATCACACTGATCACAACTGAATGGTTTTTCTGCA
>JAGTTH010001309.1:0-12500 GCA_022606485.1 Agraylea sexmaculata | reverse complement strand
AACTCATTGAATGTGTAGACGTTTTGGGCATGTTTCTGTTTATTATATGTATTAAGTCAATGCCTCATGTAGATACACTGGTTCCCGTGCGATAATCAAAGTTAAGTAAAATTGTGTATAAATTAAGCTGAATTTATAAAACCGATGAATTGTGTATGTGCAAATATTTTAATGAGTGTCGGAATACCAGAATTTTTTTTTTATGTGGAGATGTCTTTTTAAATTCAAAAGCCATTCACAATAAAATTAGGAGGAGAATTTCATCAAACGACTGCAGAGATAATATGAGCTTTTATGTATAAATAATACTATCATAGGGGCTTTTGGGCATTTTTGAGATGTCATATAATAAATAATATCAAGTTAAAACCTAAAAAATATCCCGAATTTTTATTGCAATCGACGATTACAGATTTCAATCATTTAGAGCCGTTTGTTGCACTAATGATTTTTTGAAATGTTATACATGTGTACTTATCCCAGTAATCTATTTATCTAGTGGGTCCAATGGGAAATGCGCCGGGGAATAGAATGATGAGACCAGTCATGTCGAGCAATCCAGGTCTAAGACATCTTCTGCAACAGGTCAGTGTTTATATTAAATGTATACATATTTATTCTGATATCTTTACAAGTTTGTGTAAATTTTGCTTATGCACCATTATTTAATTTTATTAGCTACTTGAATGCATGTAATTAAATCTGCAATCTTAAGATTTTCTGTTTGTGTGCAACTAATCTTTATTTTTCGGTATGTCTAATTTGTCTTGTATTGGTCACTTCCTAATCATTATTAATTTTATTAGCAAGTACGAGCTAGAGGTCGACCACCAGCACCGGGTTCGATAAGACCCCCCAACCAACATATGTGAAAACATCTCTTTTACATAGATATTTAAAAAATTATATTGAGTGTTACAAATTACATATAATATTTATGCACTATGCTTGAAACACTAACTACTTACACTTTCCTTTTACTTTCAATAGTTACTAAAACCAGATAAACAATGCACGGATTCCTCAAAGCGAGGAAATCATATTATGTATATTTTTCTTGAATTAAATCAAATCTTTTTTACAATTCGATAATTTGTTATTGATTTTTTTTATAATTTTAACACATGTAAATAACTCCTAGTCTTATGCTTTGTTTGCTTTTTAACATTTTTTGAATAAACAAAATAAAAGTTCTTTGCTTGTTTTCTTCCCTTTCTTAATTTAGCTCTGCACCTACTAATAATTTATTGCAAATGTTGAATAGAAAATTATAACAGTGTGAAATGGACTTTTCCTTGCTTACTTGGCGATGATTTGGAAAGTATATAATTTAGTACTTCTCTCACATTTCCACTAGGCATGGAATTAAAAGTATGTTTTTTTTATTGTTTCTTCTAGTCTTTATTCATAAATTTGAATTTTAATATACTTTAAAATAACATATTCAATTTGCATGAAAGAGAAATGCCACCTAATAACATGTAATATTTGACATGAAGTGTATGTTAAGAGAATTTCTATTATTTTATCAGCAACCTCAATACCGAGCTGGAGCCGGACTGGCCAACCAGAGACCATCCACGCCATCTCAGCAACCCCCACAGCAATTCGACGATAATAACTCATTTGGACTATTTTAGTTATAAATATCTTTTTAATAAGCATAGTAATTTTATATACTTAGATATCAAATTGTTTACCTACTATAAACATTATGAATTAATATTATTTGATGAAATAAAACAATTATACAATATTAAGTGTATTATAGTTGATTCAATGTCTCAAAAGATCCAGTTTTTCATTTGACACTGTAATTGATAATATTAATTATTTGATGATTTTCTATACATGATCGATGTAGATTATTTGAGGCTAAAGAATACGAAAGGCCTAAAGAAAAGACCAATTTGGAGTAAAAAGTGTTTCTAATTTTATTTGAACATGCATGGTAAAATACATTTATTAGAAAATGAAGGCCAACTTAACGAAAGTTTGTAAATTACATACTATATGTAGAGATGAATCCATTGCTGGTACAAAAAAAATCAAAATATTGTATTTATTATTTAAAAAAAAAAAATTAAGTTGAATTATTTTATGAAAGCAGAAGAAATACTCATACATATTCTCTTCATGAAGACACTTCAATAAATTTTATCTTCTCCAAATGATGTAAGGCTCTGGAAAGTGCTACGTGATAAGTTTTATTAGAAAATAATGCATTTCTTGAGTCGCTCTGGACACTATCCATAATTCCATCTGAAGTCATCAATTCACTATTTTCACTATCAATCTTCACCAGAGGTAAAACAATACACGGTGTCATCATAGCTGAAAAACAAAATTATTAATGAAACTGATTAATTCATTAGTTTTTCTTATTCATTACCTATATTTTTATATCTATGAAGTGATACGTTTAAGTCATTTAAATTTGGTATGTATCCAGGGCAATTTAATTTGTGTAAAACTTCTTGTAGTGTTAAAATATATAATTTTAAAAGATCTTCTCTATGATTGTCCCGGCAGTCATCCATGCAGGATGTGAAAAAAAAGTAATTCAAATCATTTCCTGGATTATGAAAACGAGTCATTTGCCAATCAACCTGAAATGCATATTGCTTGAAATGTTAAATGTATTTTTAAAATTGAAGTACTTATTTTTTTATATTACAAAAAGGACATCGATAGGTCGACTATTGTCATCATATTTGAACATTATATTTTGAATCCAAAAATCTCCATGGTTCAAAACAAAAAAACCGTCCACGTCTTCGGGAATAGGTTGGCTTGTCTCAATGCCTTCTTTTATCAAATTCGTTAAAAATGATTCATAAACTTTTACAAACTTCTTGCATTCCGGCAATACTTTCATTAGGTCAATGGCTTGTTTTATTCCATTTCTGTAATATTCACACAACCCCTCAGGCATGCCGTCATAGAATCCGCCTTTGTTGAAAATATTTCTGTAGTCAGGTTCCTAAAAAGTCATATGAAGTTGTAAGTATATTTTAAAAATATTTATACTACTATTTAAAACCTTTTTATTCAAAATCATGCTGGCTGCATGATATTTTGCAAGTTTTTCTAATGCCAGAATGCAATGAGCATAATCAAATCCAATCTTTTTATCTACCAATTTATAACCGAGAGGTGTCAAATCTTCCAGTATGATTATTTCATGGGGCTCTTTGACAACATGAATGAGACTAAAATTTACAGTGAAGGTATTTTATTTAAATTTGATAAACTAATATCAATCTGTGTACTTACTTGGGTGAAAGTTTAAATTTTGAATAGATTTTCTCAAGCATTTCATCCACGAGAGGTATTATTTTTTGATACATATACACCTCTTTTTTGAAAAGTTGTAGATCTTGATGTATTTTTCCAATTTCACTTTCTTTAGGGTGTAATACTTTAATAATGAATGATTTTTTCAAAAGTACTTCATTTTCAAGTACATAATCTATGAAAAGTCTGTACATTAAACTGGAAAAGTTCTCTCCAGTTTTAGTTGCCGGCTTCAACTCATAGTTGATCAAAGATATGGCAGATTTTTCAACGTGCTCTGCTGCAATCAATATGTTATAAACAAACTCTTCATCGAGCCAGTCTGTTTTATTATTTTCTACTTCCATATTTTAGTTTACAACACAACTACTCTTCTACTGTACTGACTGTTATCAGATTTTGTCAGCTGTTTTATGCCAAGCAGACAAGAAGCAGTTTAGGGAAACATGATCCATATGGAAGTGGACATAAGATATATTTTGGCACCTGTTTTATAATTATTGCACAACGTGATAAATATTTGAGTGATGTGTAAAATTGAATATTTTTTACTGTTCAAAAGCTGTAAAAAGCCCTACAAAATTATCGGATCAGTCTTTTAATAAAGCGCATGTTTGAAACTCGATACATTTTCCAAATTCCGCTACGGAAAAGTAGTAAAGTATACATATAAAAGAAAAACTGTAACCCACCCACATATTTTCCAAACTTTGTTTTCTTCTTCACTTTATAGGCATCGAATAATGAAATTATAAAATAATTTCATTGGTATGTTTTGTATATATTTGGTAGTGGCAACTTCTTTTGGCGGCTTATTGTTGACATCAGTTTAGGCGGTAATCTGTGAGCTGGAGTCAGTACCGTGAGCACCACAAGACCACCACCAGCACCAGGGTAGACCCTCACACCTGCAGCTTACCCAGTGTTCGTACCTGTTACCCCGTTACCCGTCCTGCTCCCTGTTACCCTGGTATTCTCTAAAACACTCGCCCTTTAACACTCGCTCTGGTTGGCGCGCATTCTCGGTCACCGTTGACTGTTTGTATCACAAAGTGCAACTGTTGTTGTAATAGTCTTCGATGTTCCTCTGGTCGCGTGCATAGTTTCGGTAGTTTCAGTAGTTTCAGCAGTTTCAGCATGTCTGCGACCAGAGAACAACGCGTGGTCCTCGCAGATACCTTGACCATGTCCACCAGGAAAAGGGCTTTGTTTGCTGTTGAAAAGAAACTACCGTCAGTCGAGCATCTCCTCGACGAAGACAGTGACGGCGCAGACCTGGGCGTGGCTTGTATCGACTATGACTCCACGTCCAGTTCTGACGATTGTAAAGATCAATCTGTTCCGCAAACTCCGAACACCTGGCGTGAGTTTATAATTAAAACACGCATATTAGCACGGTTTGTTTACTTTTATTTTAATTTATATATTTGCAGGAATGACTACTCGAAGTAGTAAACGGAGGGACAAGAATCGCAGCACTCCTTTATCATTCGAGATCCAGTCTAGTCGGCGACGTAAAAACGACCTTTACAGAGATAATAAACTTATAAATACTCCGACCTCGTCACATTCTTTCAACATTGATACTGAAAGTTGCAGTAATTCACTGCAAGATCTCACATTCCACACGGATTCTGAAAACGGTGACTCTAAAGAAAATACTCCAGTCAAACCCACCACGTGGAATTTGAGAAGTTCAAAAAGACATTTGACCAAAAAAACTTCAGATAAAATACCTCCTAAGACTAACTCAAAAGTGTCGACACCCATTTCATCCAGCTTTGAATGTTTGGATCTTGATAAAACAGATCCTGCTCTGTGCGGGATGAAAACACCGCAGGAAGGTATCCATCATGACGGTCCACCGCCCCGACATCCCCACAACAGAAGATCCCTCGTTATCTTGTGTGATAAATTGAGCCCTTCGACTATATTGAGTAGTAAAAAACGGAATCATTCCGACATGCTAGAAGTTTCCAGTCCGCAAAGTAAATCATTGAGAACTGAAAATGCCCCAGCTCCGAAAGCTCGTCATTCTCTTTTCACCGGCGATGCATTCAAACACTTTATTTCACCTAAATCTTTTTACACCAAGTCAAGTAACGCACAACCTGAAGAAACTCAAATGAGCTTTTCTAAAAGTACGAGTACAAGTCCCAATATTGTCTCTAAACCGACGCATTCTTCTATCAGACATGTCAGGAGCCATAAAGCATATAAAAAGAAAAATGGAGAGATCAATAAAGGTGTCAGACATGGAATTCGTAAACCGAAAAATTTTAAACAATCAAAAATGGATGTCTTAAAAATTGCAATGGACATTATTGAAAATTCTCCATTGAATGACTATTTAAGTAAAATTATGAAAAAAGACCCCATCAATTCTTCAATGTCCGACAATGAATCGAGCTTGCAAAAAAATCCGTCCATGCTCTCGGAGAATCAATTGAAGAAAATGGATGCAGTCTTGCAACAGTTGGGTTGTGAATCTTCTATTTATAAACTGTTCCATAATAAAACATTTGATAAAATTAATGCAAATTCCTGCGATGAATCAATGGATGAAGCGGACATAAGTGAAGAAAATATTACATGCACAGAAAATCAAGTGAATAATAAGTTTTTTAAATCGTCGAGGAGTGAATTACAAAACCGAACATTGACTGTTAAATTACCAAACAATATTAAAGCTCATGTTCAAAATGGAAAGATTTGTCTGCCCAAAAAACATTTAAAACAACAGAATTCAAATAAAGTCTTTTTAAAAAATGTAATGGGTTTTGATGCTTCAGATTTAGCTGAAGATGATGACGGTAATAAAATGAGTGAATTTGTGTAATTTTATATGAATTAACATTTGAACTAATTGTTTTTCTTTTCAGATATTAACGATTCCAACGACAAAGAGAATATCAACAATCTGTTAAATCAATGGGACGAAGAAGAGATTCCGATTTCAGAACCTCAAATAAATCAAGACTTTGTCCAGGTGATGCAGAATATTAAAGACAGTGAATTACTCGTCAGTGGTTCTCAAGCGAAACCTGTTGAATTAGATATAGAAAATAGCAATATCCAATTAGTACCTGCCGAAGATGGAGCTTATTTGCTTGTAGACGATGTAGAGATGTCAGGTAAATTTTACCGATGTTCAATTTAAAAAATGTATATGTCATTATTTTGTTTTAATAGACGATGAAACAAATTACGACGTAGAAAAAATTGAAGCGGAACTACAAGATTTAGATAGAAAAATTAAAATGATGGCTGAAATGAATAATATCAATCCCGATGCATTGTTATCGGCACCAATGGGTTTGAATTTATTTTAAATATAATTATTTTTTATTTGTGTCTTTTATTAACTTGACATTCTAGTTTCAGCCACTGAAAGTCCGCAAGTAGAAAATAATAATTCTTCAGGAGATAAATTGTTCCCAATATTTAATAAAGCTCAACAAAATGTCGGATTAATGAGTAAGTTGATTGATATTATAGAGTTGTAAATATTTCTTATATTTAAATATATTTTTTTTTTAGATAATGACAAAGCTACAAATACCAAAGTCTCTACCAAAAAACAGTACCATCGTTCGGATCCTAAACAGTATTTAATCGATGCCGGACAGAAGAAGTTAGGTGCCGCTCAATGTTCGGAATGTGGAATTATTTATCAGGTATAAATTTTTAAAACAAAGTGTAATCTTATTTGGAACAATTACAATTAATTTAATAATTTCAGATGGGAGATCCAGAAGATGAAAAATACCACAGCATGCATCATTTATCATTGAATGTTCTTAAATTTAATGTAAGCATTTTGTATTATCTACGTCCAACGACAAATTCAAAAACTGTTTGTAATTGTTTCAGGGATGGAAAAATGAGAATATATGCGGTCAGTGGGCGGACGGAGGGCGGTGTATTGTCGTTTGTCCTGGAGACCCCGCCTCTCACTGGAATAGAGTTGACCAACTTTTGGAAGAAGTTGTCAATCCTCAACTCGGCTTCGCTGCCTCTCTAAATAAGAAAAATCCATATAAGGTAATTATTATTTTATTTTATTTTATTTTAATTTTAAATATAAATACATATAATTACTACATCTAACTGCACAACCACCACAGCATTACGGGGGATCCCAAGTCGCCGTGATGATAATGCAGTACTTGTCGGTTAAAAAAAAATTACAATGAGAAAAAATAAATTTATCAATTATAATACATTTTATTTAAAATATGTATTCTAATTATTTTAATTTCAGGTGTATCTTTATATTGAGAACAAAGTAATCATAGGATGTTTAGTTGCCGAGTCTCGAGAATCAGCAAATAAAATAATGACCAATCAAGGAGTCGACTATTGTTCTACTGAAGAATATCGAGTCAAGTATGTATTCAGCTTTTATTATAGTAGCATTGACGGCCGTATTCAATATAAGAGTGGGTTAGTGAGTCGTGTGTGTACAAATAGACTAGAGCTTGGTAGTATTAGTGTTTTCATTACACTATTATATTGAATACGGCTGTGAGAATATATAGACAGTAAAAAAGCTATTTGACTGAAGCACCATAAAGTGAATTTTACAGGAGAGACAAAAAAGGAGATTTTTTTTTTGGATCATTATTTATTTGATTGTGAATATAATAAAAAATATTTTTTTCCTCCTTAACCCCTTTACCATTTGGAGGGTCAGATCTGACCAAAAACTTTAGCAATTTTAAATGCATTTCAAGTATATAAACTGAATATTGACTGATTGCAAATTTAAGTGGCTTTCTAAATAATGTATTCATTAAAATGCAAAAATAAATATATCAAAGTATAAAGGGTGAAGTATCGAAATTCAATATAAATAGAACATATTTCATAGTTATTTGGTTGGTTTTGAGGTTTAAAACACGTCCAAATGCGCTTTTTCATCAAAACTTTAAAATTGACTATGATGATGTTTATTAATGATAAGTCAAATAGCTTTTTTATTGTCTATTTTTTAGTAGTTTAGTGAAAATATTTTCTCACTGCTACTAACATGTACATAAAGACTTCTTAATTCCCCAATATCATTGTTATTGGATTGTGAGAGTATAAATTAATAAACAATTTGTTCTAGGTGTGGCGTTTCCAGAATATGGACGCACTCGGCTCACCGGATGAAGGGAGTTGCCAGCCGGATGATGAGATCCATGTGTACTAGTTTCATGTACGGCAACATTTTGAATGTGAAAGAAATAGCCTTCAGCTCTCCGACTCCGTCGGGCAAACTGTTCATAGAAAAGTTCACCAAGATCAACGACTTCTTTATTTATTTGCAGTGATTTATTAATTATTTATATTATGTTATTTGTCGATCAAAGTATTGTAATATTTAAGTGTAAACCGATACGCTTACAGCCATACAAAGGTGATATACAATATTATATTAGTGTGAGTGATTTGTGTGAATCTATTCCTGATTAGTTGTAATGTTTGTACTGTATTAAAATAAGGATTATTTTTATGTATTTTGATATCTTTTCAATAAAGTTTTTTGTACTTTTTTAAAAAAAATTATACATATTTCATTTAAGACTTGTTCGGATATAATATTTTTACCGCCGATTAGAATGCCAGACAACTGGATGCATAAATATCAATATGGCGGACCAAGCAGAAGAGTCTGAGTGGGACAATTAGTGTTAAATTCATCTGTTTGGTCCGGACTTCTAATATCGGTCGGTGGTGATAATATACAACCTCGTTTGGAATATGATCTGCATATGTATGAAGAATATTTCAACTATATTTTTGTGCTTCAAAAAAAAAAAAATAAGATCAGTTTTTAACTAAATTTATTCACAATACAATAAAAATTTATTAATATTAAATTTTACAATAAACAACTAATATTACATCTACAGAAAGGATTGAATTCAAATCTTGTACAAATTTAATGCAAAATTTTATTTTGCATTTTCACTTTTGATATGTATAAATATAATTTGTTTTTAAAAATAGATAATACTATTCATTGACAACATATAAAAAAATATATTGTTAATACCAAAAATAATTTATCATTTTGCAAAACGAAATAAAATATCCTAGCCTTGTGAACATTCTATAAAATGAATTTGTTTGTATGTAGAGCAAATGTCACAAAATTATATTAATCATAGTTATTTGTGGTATGCTAATTAGGCTTTGTGTGTGTTTTCGACACCACCAATATTAGAAGGTCAGACAAGTGGATGATAAATATCAAGATGATGGACCAAGAGGATGAGTTTGACAGAGGCAACACTAATTGTCTCACTCAGACTCGTCTGCTTGATCCGCCATATTGGTATTTATACATCCAGGTGTCTGGGACTCCTATCGGCGGTAACAGTGTATCTAAAGTAAGATAATTCCTCTACACACTCTTTTATCAGGCTCTCAAAAAATTATTAGACGGTGCTTTTTATGCCGGATAATTTTTTTATCAGTCTTATCTAATTTTATGCAATTTTTTATAAATAATTATTTCATATTAGGCGTTCACTAATAAGGCTATATTTTTGTCCGATTCACAAATTTGGTGTAAACAAAATCACATATTGATGGTAAAAAGGCTATATTTTTATTTATAATTTTAAGGAGAGCCAACTAACTATATATTTTGTTTATTATATTCAAAAATAATTTTTAATATTTGCTTATATTTTATTTATTAAAACTATTTGTAAATGTCAAAATCGACTATGATATATTAGCAGGCCATAAAACTGGATGATATCAATATGGCGGACCAAGTAGACGAGCCTGAGTGAGACAATTAGTACTGTCTCTGTCAAACTCATCTGCTTACTTCGCAACATTAATATTTAAACATCCGGTTGTATGGCCTGCTAATATATTAGTGGTATTGGCTTAATTCAAATAGCCTTTTTACCGTTCATATAATTGTAATATATATTTGTTTCATGGTTATGCCATAGGAACATTATTGCTTTGGTAATAACCACTTCTCCAATCTTGGTCCACTTTTTTCACATTAAATTATTGAAGCTGCGGAGCTTCATGGCACTGGATGAGATTTATGACTAGGTCTTTAATCATTATTAACCTAGCATGTCAATAAGGCATCACAATTTAAACATTTGATTCAAATATAAGCTTGGCCAGTTGACTTCTGCTGCCGATGGTGGCCGAAGCAAAGCCGTCTTTAGAGAGTGTGTCGAGACATTTTTCAGTCAGGGTGATGTTTTCAAAGATTATTCCATTATTTTGAGACTGGTCGCTTCCAATCTTGTTTGACACAGATTGACAGTAATTTAACGGATTGTATTTGAATACGAGACCAGGCTCCACGGCCCTGAACATGTGAATATCTACGGAGTATTTAACAAACATTGAAAATAATGAAGATATATCTCCTCTCGGCGTGAGGTTTTCAATATCTTTGTCGGTTCGTATGATTGGGAAATCATTCTGGATTATTTTACGCACTGAAATTACATCAAATGAATTAGTATAAAATCGGATTGAAATATTGATTTTCAAATATACCTGCGACATAATCTTTACTGTAAAAAGATATGACGTTGTAATTCCAAGGTGCAAATCGACCAGCGCCTTTACTAGGAGACAGTCCCACTGCCATCGAGGGATGATAATGTTGGAATCCAATAGGACAGAATATTTGATACGCTTGAATTGTGTTCATTCGAACCTATTATAAATAATCATAGATAAATATATTTTTAATCGAATCAAATTTAGAACATATCGAGTGATTTACCCTATTTAAAAAATCAGGTTTGATTTCCATGTGCGGACTGCCAACGAGCACCAAACTTTCCGGAGGCACTTTCCTCAGAGCGAGATCGGTAAGTGCCATATTTAGAAGACCTAATTCAACCGAATCTGAAATTTCTAATGGCAATCTCACCGACACCCATCCTATTTTAAGATTGTCAGCTTTATATTTCTGTGACAAATCAAGACTCATTGTCTTCACCGTATTGAATTTATCTTCGATTCCTTTACTCGGAGCTTCAGCCGAATATATCAATAGGAGTAATAGATAAACTTTATCCTTTCGCTCCATGCATATTTTCTCATAATGATTTATGAATTCGGCTCCGGCAGTCACTTCGTTCTGCCAAATGGGCAGTAGTAAAACTATCCTCACACTTTCAGTAACGTATGGTACGGGAAGAATACTAGCTCGGCCGAGTGATTTCATTACTTCCATTCGTTTGATGGTATTTATCTTAGTATTTTCATTGTAGAAATTCAGATCTAAAATATACAAAAGTCCTCTGGACGGATCAAACCTCTTGTATCCGTTAACGAGTGATTTGTATTTTAATTCTGGGTCTTTATTTCGCACATACAACACTGTTTCTTCTATGATATACTAAAATATAATTAAATCAATTAATTATGTAAAATGTGTCAACGATAGAAAAAAGCTAACATTGATATCTTTCTTTTCAGCATCGGTATGATTTAGAACGTTGGTGTAATCGTCGGGCATCAATGTATAGTTGTGATTAAATACAGATAATCGGGGTTGGTGGAAACGATCAGGGGGTTTGGCAGCTAGCAAAGTAGGATCTTCTCGGAATCCTGCTCCCCATACACCGGTGTCAATATCATTCGCCATGTTCGATATACTTGTTTTCACCGATTTCTTCAAACTTGATATTTGTTTGTGAGTGTTCTCCAGATGAAGCTAAGATTAAAAATATATAATAATCACACATGTTAAACTTCCATAATTGTTTAGTACATACTTTTGAAAAATACATTTGAAGAGCATAGAAATCTTTGTAATTGACTATCGGGAACACTGTAATAGCTTTATTGAATGATTTGTCATTTTTGATGACTGATTTCAAGTCTCTTTGAAGATTCCAATTATTAGGCAATTTATAACTGGTTAATTTGTGGCCCTACAAATTTTAAATATACTTCATTACCATACAATATCCAAATTATATTAAAAAATATATATGTACCTGAATAGTATCAGAACATTGTAAATTAGTGCTATGAGTGATGCACCGACCGATATTTTCATAATATTCATCAGAATAACAATTCCTCACGCACCAATCTAAATTATCTTTAATTTTCCTCACTACAGAATTACTAAGCAGCATGCCCGCATCTGCATATTGAATAAGTTAAAAAAATATTGATAAATTAAATAAAATGGATATAATTTCTCACCC
>JAGTTH010001307.1:0-11279 GCA_022606485.1 Agraylea sexmaculata | reverse complement strand
AAGATTCTCAAACTTCTTAAAATAATAATTAAAAATTGAAAAATTTAACCAGCTGACATGGACCATTAATGAAGGTGTGGTTGTGTTACATTTAATGTACCATTCCTCACATTTAATTATTATTTAATTATTTGAGTATCAACAAAATACATGTTGTATATATATATATGCTTTCGAATTCACTTTCCGTTAAGGCCGATGACTCGAATAAAAATGTGTGTATTTTGGGCTACATTGATATTTTCACTTTTAACAGCGTGACGATGACGTGGCGTTACGTTTAAGATTTTATAACAATATACAGCAATCTGTTATTCAATGCCATATGCAAGTTGTAATTTTAATAAAAATAAAAGATTGTTAAGACTCATACTATATCATTTTTTAATAAATAACAATTTTTCCGTAAAATCACTTTTGGATATCAAACATATATCTGTTACCAAAGATAATATTTGGTACTTTTAAATTTATAACATTTTACTCGATTATCTCGAGACTGACAATTTCGGTATAAGCCCATATTCCACCCAGTCCTCCAATTGTTTATCAGTAGATTTTTCAATTATTAAGATTTTTTAAATTCGTTTTATTGTAAATAAAAGATAGGTCAACTCGAGTTTGTATTTATAATAAATTAAGTATAGATTATATAACACCCAAAGAATATTTATTATCATATTTAAGCTGTGACTTTAATTGTACTGAATGAATGTGTAATAAATTTAAATGATTCCGAAAAAATAAATACATGTACCACAATAATTTGCATTCCGTGAAAATGTACACAGTATATGATTGTTTGGATATTTTTATTAAATGTTGCGCCCTTATTAAGTTTAGTATACGCCCTTATTCCACACAGCAAATTAGTTAATTTATATTAAAATATTTTGTTTATTTTCATCAGCATTGGACAGGTGAAATAATGGTAAATGAAGCAAGATTGTATTATTTGTAATTTTAAAATATAACCAATTGTTTTTCTCGATATACAGGGTGGACTTGAAATAAGTGAGATTATTTTCTAAGAGAATTTATTAGTAATTAAAAATATTAATAACATAGATATAAACATTAGATATCGCATTGCATATTAATAATTCGTGTCAATTTCGTGTAGCCTGTGTATTCTCCTATTCGATAAATAGCATAAGTGTGTCTCCCCAACTCAACAAATTTCTAGTGACCACTGAGAGTGGTTGTGACAATTACTTGGCGATTAAACGCGATAATATTTTAACCATCTTAAAGAAGTAGTCTTTGGTAAAAACTAAGCCTAGATGTATTTGAGTGTATGTTTGAGTCCATATGACATGTAGTAACAATGCATTTACCCATTTTACTGTGAAATATAACTGAAGGTATGAAGAGACATGTTTACAGTATAATGTTTGCCAGGTAACCCATGTTTTTGGCTACTTGAACAAACCACGCATTTAGCCACTCATGCGATATCTTATTTTTATATCTATGAGTAAAGCCCAATAATATATTTATAACATGTTAAAGAAGTATTCTTTGGTAAAAACTGAACCTAGATGTATGTTTGAGTCCATATGACATGTAGTAACAATGCATTTACCCATTTTACTGTGAAATATAACTGAAGATATGAAGAGAGATGTTTACAGTATAATGTTTGCCAGGTAACTCATGTTTTTAGCCACTCATGCGATATCTTATGTTTAAATCTATGATTAATTACGTATTTCACAGACACAATTCACATGCGACAGTCATTACTGAGTACTTCATAGAAACAGATACTCGATTCAATCAAAAGCAATATAAATATTTTAAATTATTATTAGACAAGCTCATATAATGTGGTGTACAGTAATCCATTGATAAACTGTAATAGTAGTAGAGTGAAGTGATTTCTGTGTGACATACAAGTCGAGGCTAGAATGACAGGTGACATGACATGCGATACAAGTCACGTGTGTCACGGGCACCACTTCCGGTTACAAGTGGTCAGTCGGTCGCATTCACTTTAAACACAGGACACAGTCAATCTTATCCTTTATCACCGACTCTGTGTGTGAATATCAAGGCCGAAAAACACATCCACCTTCATCAAGTGTACCGTTCAATTAAAAGTATATATTTTATTGAACTTCTTCGTCTGGAATGGATCAAAGGATATTTTAAAATGTATGACTATCCTTTGATCTCACTTATTTTATATAAAATAAAATTTGCTTCAAACAAACATGAGTTTACATTACTAACATTTCTTTTAAATAAGACGCATTTTAGGTTCCTTTTATTTTTTTTGTTAAAATTCCCAGTAATTTTATCACGACTCGAACTCAAAAAGTAGTATTTTATTTATAGATGATTGTGATTTGACTATTGAAAGATAGAAATATATATTTATTAATAGTCGAATAGTTATAATTATATATTGATATGCCCCAAACAAACGTGATATTAGATTACCAACATTTTTTTAAAAATAAAACGAATTTTTTAATTTCCTCAGTAATTTTATAACGATTTAATTTAAAAAAGTAGTGTTATATTTATTATAGATTATTGTGATTTTTGACTATTGAATAGTAGATACTTATTAATGGTAGATTTATATATTGATTTTTTAACATTGAACTTACTCATCTGTAGAAATACATATTTATTTGGCAATTTAACTGTCTCATAATATTTATAATTTTTGATTAAAGATAAAACTCAAGCCAAAAAATATGCTAATTTTTTATGATAAAAATCACTATTAATGTATAATAATATTTATATATCTAATTATAGAATTTTCTGTATTTTTTATAAATTTACCTCTTATGGTATAATAAGTAATTACTGATTTCCTCCAATAAATAGTTTCTAATTCAAACATTTCAGATATGAAATTTATTTAGTGATAAAAATTGAAGGGGAATAACAAATAAATTAAGCCTATAGAAGTGTTCAATATAAAATATTCATAGGCAATCCTTAATTAAAATATATTATTTAATTGCAAAATAGCTGTAATTAAATCGTCTTTACGGCTTTTAGGTTGAATGGAATATTTTACTTATTAAATTTAATTGGTTTTCACGATTAAGACTCGAAACAAAATGAATATTTCAAAATTAATTACGGTCGAATGGTTTTCATAGTTCTCGGTCAACTAAGATCGATAATCCTTGAGGTGAGGTCAAGTTTTTCGTCGAATGTTAGTTATAATTGAGTAATTACATCTATATAAAAATCTATCCCTGATAATCAACATTAGCATCACGCAATGTATGAGAAAGGTCAGAGGTCATTTTTCATTTATGGATGAAAAAATATTAATAAATAGAATTGGAATTATTTGTTGTTGTTTTTATCGAAAATAATATGTTGAGACGAATTATTTAGAAGTGTCCTCGTGTTTGCAAAATTGCGAGACTAATTCTACCGCATTTGCGTGAAAATTCACTTCACTCTGATGACATTCGTTACTTTAACAAAATATGTATTTTAAAATATAAATAGAAAAACAAGGAATATATAAACAGCTGTCTGTGAATTTTGATTTTATTATTTTTATAAAACATCGCATTAGAGCATTTTTTGTATAATTCAGTATTTGATGAAAGGGCTTCAGTATTCATCTTATAATTTATAATTAAAAGATCGAGAATATTAGTCGAGATTTAATAAATATACATTATGTACTGATTTATTCAGTATTCTTGTATTTTAATTTCCATGGATAAAATTAAATCATGTATTGAAAATAATTTTCTAGTGGAAACCTTATATTGTATTGATTCATACATATTTTACATACAAATAAAATTAATCAATCAAATAAGTTCATCGACCCCTTTTTATATAGTAAAATATCGTCATTATTACTTTTTTCTTTTGATGTCGATATTTATGTATGGTCTTCTATTCATTTATTATTAATACATGGATAATGATTATTCATTAATATATACTTGTTTACTTCATATAATACAACTATGTATGTATAAAATAGATGATTTTATTGAATACATAAAATCAGTTGACAGTTTATTTAATATAATTAAAATACTAGAGACCACTGGATATCTAACAATCTATAAATTGAATATGTGTACTTCTTTAAATACGTGTTTTCGACAATATCACGTACATTTTGATTATGGCTTGAGGTCAAATATACATATTTCCGTGAGGTGATTGTCTTTGTAATACCTTGGCTTCACTATTAGCATATTATGTCCAGAAATTATGAACTTATGCGTGTTTGCAATAGAGATTAATAAGACCGTCTCTCACGAAAAATACACGCCTTCCTTATTTGCACTTCGCCTTGAACTTTGAATATCACCTGAGAGTTTCCACTGCTTGATTAATGGAATCTGCTTTTTGTGCCATAAATAATACATATACTTTATTTATTGATTTTTTATACATTTAACATATGATTATTAATAGAATAGGCGAGCCGCCTTGTGGCCAAGTGGTTAGTGTAACGGATTCGTGAGTGAAGACTCACGATATATATATATATATATATATATATATATATATAGTTATATATGGAGTATATATATATATATATATATATATATATATATAAAGAAATAATTAGACCCGAAATATTATGAAGATATTGAGAGAAATGCTATTATGTGTTCAAATCCCTTCGAATAAATAATATTATTTGATCATCTTCACACATATTCTAAGATGAATACTGAGACGATCGATTATTCATATATATATTTATATATATATAGCAGCAGCAGCATATATATATATATATATATATATATATATATAGTATATATATATATATATATATATATATATATATATATATATATATATATATATATATATATATATGGTATATATATATATAAAGTTTAGTTAGGTAGGTTATGTATCCTCAAAGATGGAAGAGAAAGGTAACAATAATAAAGGTTCAACAACACACAATTGAATTTATGGAAATAATTTACGGATCAGAATAATGGATAACAATTAGACTTAATAACTGAACCAATAACTCAACATGTAATAGAATCAAGTTACGTAAAAATATTGGGTCGATACTGAACAAAAACTGACCAAATACCAAGAGTTAAGTCTCATGTTATTTATTAATACGTGTTTATTATTTATTTATTAATATGATATCAACACCACAAGAATAAAATATTGCGTAATTTTTTATTTGCATTGGGAAGCATTTAACTTGTAATATTGCCTTTTTGTTATCATTAGTGTTTGAAATAAAATAATAATAATTTGTTATCAGTTGAATACATTTACTCAATATAACGGGTAATTAACCCTTTATTTACTAAGTTTTTGAAATAGAAATATTTATCATAAAAAGGCTGTTATGAAACTTCTATATATTTCATCTATAAACAATATCTTTTGTATTGTGAAAATAAAATCACAGATAAACACTTACGACTATCGCTTTAGATTATCAATAAAACACAAACTATAATATTTAAAATAGATAATTTGTTTCTGATTTGACTTTACCTCTGATGTTTTAAGACATGCAATATCAATCAATGATAATTAAATTTAATCGTCCATTATTGTTCTCCTCTTAACAAACACAATTAATAAACGGATCTTATTAGGTATTAGATTATTTATTTTCAGGTTTTCTTTGATAAATATTTTTTTCTAATATCTGTGTTTTTAGCGCTTAATTTTAATTATATTAATTTATTAATTAATCGCATTTAGCGGCGTGTACTTATTATTCATAAAATCTGCATAAACCTGTTAATGATAATCATCCGTACGATTTACGATCGATCTATATTATTATAAGAAAAGAAAATTAGCATTTTTTTTAAATATTATATAGATATTAATATGAGTCGCACTTGAACTTTGCACATTATTTTTTACAAGCTGTGCAGTCCTTTTCAAGTGAATTTTTGTATTTTGTACCAAGTGCGGTTTTTTTACTGACAAAATGCATTCTTCGTTCAGATTTAGCGACGAAATTGTTAATAATTTATTCGTGGAATTTGATTAGGCGACCTTCTGGAAGAGTCGTTTCCTTATTATTTTTAAATGGTTTGAATATAGCTGATATAATTTAAGATATCGTCCTCAGGATCAATTGACATGTCTTCTTGAATTGGTGATGCATCCACATATGACCTCATGACCGCGTGCTCCATCAGGAATCGTCAACATTTTTAGTCTAAAAAATTATAAATACAATAAAAATCTATACAAAATAATTGAACAATATAAAAAAGAGGTCATTTTAAAGAAGCGCATGTCAGATTATTGTAATTTTTCTATTATTTTAAATTTAAATATACGTTTTATATACGTCCAATGATTTGAAACACATAAGGGATCGTGTATCGAGGTTCAACTGTAATTGTGTTCGATTAATTATTATCAATTTCATAACAAGCTACTATCATTAATAAATATCAAATTAAGATAAGCCACCGAATTATGAAATGAAAATTTTGGGATAAAAAACAGCGTAAAAAATATATACATATTCATAGGTTTTAATCAAACTAGTATTAAAAATAAAATAATCCAGGCTTACTCTGAATACCTACAATATAAGGTATTTTAAAACACCCTGCATGACTTTTTTAGACTTGTTTTTTTTAAAGTGAATATCAATTCATTGAATTGAATCAGTTGGTTTGTTTAACTGTCTATTTTTTCCTTTAATTATTTTATTTTTTTATTACCCACATCACAAGACATTCATTCGGTACTGTAGATATTATCAAAGATAATAAAAGAATTAGCAATTCTTATCAATAATCAAAAAAGAGTACACAGTCTGAATGTGAATCATTGAATTTATTTATATATATACAACACTTTTATAAGAATATATATTATTTTTTACAATTAGTGATGTGCTAAGGTCAGACAAATATTATATCAATACATACCTTTTATACATGTGTAATGAAGGATATAAATAAAAGAAATATGCCAAAGGGACAATAATATTTGTTTGATCTTGGCACATCATTGGTGTTCACAATATTTTCTTATTTTTTAATAGTTTGGTTATAATCAGAATATTATCGCCGTGAACAATTTTAATGTTCCAGTCTGGTTGTTGATGGTTTTGTTCGTAGTAAAATTGTTTAATTTAAATTGGCAATCTTATCAGATAAGTCTTATCAAACTCATGGCACCTGGCGAATCAATTGTTGCGGTATTCATTCTTTGAAAACATGTGATAAAACGTGTTTAAATTATTTCACAGAAAAACACAATATGCACATGAGATTTTAAAGTTTCAGCACGTGATTCACTTTATGTAAAATATTATAATGTGTGAAATAAATACGAAAATAATCTAGTAGTCTGCAATATCGATTATTGATAATTAATCAATGCAGTGTCCAATACAGAAAAAAAGGTTTTCACACCCTCTTAGCCGAGGTCTTCTCATTATGAAAATAATACTCTAACTTGGTATTATTACTTATCTTCTATGATTCATATTTAATAAACAAAGTCATTGGCTTTTTGCCCATTTACTTACGTCAACAATTTAAAGTGTACTCAAGATAAATGCTTTGGCGAATATTAATAACCACTTTTAACGTTGAAAAACAATCAAAATTATATACTTGTTAGTTGAAAATGAAATTGCCGGATGTCACTTTTAAAAAAAGCTGATAAAAATGTATGTTTTTTAAAATATCGCAAAATTAGATCAAAACAGTATCAACAAAAAAAATGTGTCGATAAACTTTTTTCTTTATCACGTCCAATGTGATTGAAGTTTTCTGTTATCGTTGATAAACAAATAATTTTTGGGCATTGTTAAATTTTTAGTAGACGGTTTATCTAAAAATTCATGTATTTGCATAAAAATGCAATGTTTTTATTTAAAAAAAATATTCATTTATAAACATATACGGTATAGAATAGCAAATGAGAGTAATTGAGCTTCAGTGCATTAATATTTAGCCACATTAATTCAAAATTTGTTAGCCCATTTACCCCCATTTGCTATTTTATACGTATCCTTATACTTTTTATTAAAATTATATCATCTGTGTATTTTAAGATATCTTAATATAAAATGATCTAAATTTTATTTATTAAAAAAAAGAAGGAGAAGAAAATAGCATTGATTGTTTTGTTGTATGATCAATCAGAGCTGTTTCCAGTATATCAAATTTTCACAGATTTTTTTATTACTAAATATTGTACTTTTTATCAAAATTACATCTCGCGTGAATTTTATGACACACTTTCAAATATCGTTATTTTAATATTGATTCCTAGGCATAGTGGTAAGATTAGGTTGATTATAATCCGAGTTCGTATCCCAATATAAGATATTATCACTTTGTACAAAAACTCGTCGCTGTGAGTGGCCTGGGAAACCATCTTACTATACAGGGTGTATTTGAACTAACTGATAATATTTTAGAGTGTGTAGGGTATCGCATTTTTTTCATTGTTTATTAAAAATAAATATATTGCGTTTTTGGAATCGAGTTTGTGTGTGTTGTATATGTTAAATACTTAAAATAAATATTTTTTTCCTTGAATATTTCATAAATATACAGGACAACTCAAAATGTATTGTTTATAAGAATTATTGTTTATTAAAAATAACTATTATTATCGTTGCGAGTCTCTGGATTGTGAGTTTATTATTGAATTAGCGCTTCAAATTGGCAATGGTTGGCGAAGACACGTGGAAATATTGTCTCAGTATTGTTTAAATCAGCAAACATGCACAATATCAACAAGAAAATATTATCAAAAACCTACAAGTTGATCGGTAGTGAAAGATTTCATGTGTTTATTTCATAATGCAGGCAACTTTCAGCAGTACAATATTATTTTTATCACGATTAAACAAGAAGACATTTCGTTAACATCTGTGCAAACAATCGCAAGGATTTATTAAATACGGAAGCTTGGTTTTTATTATTGACTGTTAAAATGTGATGCAATCTGAAGGTTATTCGAGAATATAGATCATTTTCCTACTCATGTCGTCTCTCTCTCTATTTTTTTTTTGTTTAGATAAAAGAACAAAATCTATGTCAGCTCAACAAATTACCTGAGATTATGACTTGATGACTTAATTGCGCAAATGTTTTTAGTGCTCTAGTCGAGTATCACGCAGGTCGTCGGCTTTTTTCAATACATTTAAATTTAAAAAATATTTATATTGACTGAGAAATACACTAGGCTGAGTCATCTTGGAATTTTAATTTGTTTGATGTGGGGATAAACAACTTTTCTTTATTTTATTGTCACGAATACGAGCGCTGTTTCACGTTTTTCTTCGCGTGAAAATAATGCAAATAATTTTATTTATATAAATGTTATTATTCGTGAGTAGATTTCAAGCAAAGCAATAGGAGTTGTGCTCGATTATACATATTTATAAAACATGGTTTAAAAAACAAAAATTAGACCGCATTTTTAGGGATTTTTAAAAAAAAAATCGGTAGTGAAATATTCGGACGTTTTAACGTTTAAGTTTATTAATTTTTTTGTCATATTCTTTTATTAATAGATATTTGAATCAAGAATATAGATAGTTTAATAATATTCATGTGGATAGCAATTGAAACACAAGATTGTAGTAATTGTAAGATAAGTAAGATTTTTTAAATATTTGAAAATGTAGGGGGAAGAAAAATTAACCTAATTATTAGATTCAATATAGAACTAAAAATTTAAATTAATATTTTCAAGATAGTCCAAGCATATCTTTATTGTATATGTTAATAAATATGTATAATCTATTAATATAATAAATAAGATCTATTAATTTTGCGGTTTTTATACGCAACGGGTTATCTAAGATCCCCAATCGTTCACAACCAATTGAGGAACTGGATGGAATAAGGGCTGATAACGGAATATGCCTCTTTTGTAAAATTAAAAAAAAAAACCATCGAATTGCTTTTGGAGAAGGTTTTTTTATGTTAATTCATTTGTCAACTATTGCTTCTGTTTCAGTAATTACCTTACAATTCAGGAAATCAGAATAAACTTGCTTCTGATATTATTCCCGGTCTCCCAGTCGAAATAATCTATAATTTTTTTTTATTGAGCGGGATTTGAACTCATGACATCTTGTATTATTTTATATATATATATATATATAGTATATATATATATATATATATATATATATATATATATATATATATATATATATATATATATATATATATCGTGACGCCTTCCCTATTGACGGGAGTCCCTTTATAAGGAGTTGGCCAGGCTACCTTGGCCTTTACGGGAGAATATAGTAGAGATGGTTTCCCAGGCCACCACACAGCGATGAGTACTTAAGATCTAGTTTGCTAAGCTAGATCTACCAAGTGACTCCGGTGCCGTGAATCGAACCCGGGAGTCTTCACTCACGAATCCGTTACACTAACCACTGGGCCACAAGGCGGCTCTATTATTTTATACTTCATCATTATATTAAAGATATTATTTTATACTTCATCATTATGTTAAAGATATAATGTTTTACTCGTTTCACTGGAAACTGATTATTTCAGTATACACCTTTATTCAAACCAAATGTAATTACTACGATACCTATATATAAAAGCGTGTTATATTTTCTCATAATAAATTTTGTACATCTTCATAATAATAAGTGAGGAAAAAAAAAGCAAAAGACGATAGATTGTCTTATCGCATCTCTGTTGTACAAAGATAAGGGAGTTGGCCATTAGATTATCATCAGTTCACCTCCGTCTTCCGTTCAAGGAAGTCGGTTCAGTGGCTCCTTAAATATCCTTAGTAAAAATAGTGTCCTGCTGAAAAATGTTGCCCTGCTGAAGCTTCCTTGCTGAAGCTCACTCTTGTGTTTATTGTTGTTAAGGCACTGGAGTATTGTTAGCCAGGAAGAGTATGGTGTATAAAAGCCTGGTCGACCTGACCAAGGTTGGGAGATCAAATCATGATATTATTACCAGAACAGAGGGAAATCAAGGTAATCAATTAAATAATCAATGCTTCAATGACTGCACTTCTATTAATTTGTCAATAATAATTCACCGTGTCGAATTTAAATAAAATTATACAGTACAGCTTCTGATGGAGCATTTATTTACTTGACACTAAATATATATTATTTCTGGAAATATGGAAGAATTTTAATAATCATTATTGTTTAGTGGATATTTAGATTAATTCTAATAACACAAAAATATTTATTATTATTTTTTAAATAAATTTTCTTAAATTTCCAGAACTCTTTCATATAATTACACTAGTTAATAATTTTTGTTAAATAATAGTTAACCCGTGCAGTGCTCCAT
>JAGTTH010001303.1:0-38270 GCA_022606485.1 Agraylea sexmaculata | reverse complement strand
TGAATTGAATTGTATGGGAAAAATTGCATTGAGATACGATTGTTTTGACATACGACGATGATACCGGAACGAATTAAATTCGTATCTCGAGGTACCACTGTATTTTTCTCGCAAGACTTAAAAACAGTTATTAATATAAAAAATACAGCATTTTAATCTATTCCTTCAAGCAACATACTCAAGAGACTTGATCCAACTTGCTTTCATTTTTGCTCATGAGGATCATACATAAAGAAGGATATGAACCCCAGCTTACGTGAAATAAATGTTTCATTACAAAAATTAATAAAAAATTGTCATAATGCTACAATGGTATGAATTAATTCTTCCAGCGTGTTATATGCGATAGTAAGAATATTTGCAAATTGTGATATTGTTATGATAGTTTATTGTGATATCGGGTAAACAAGGTGTCTGATATAAACGTGTCTCGAATAGGAATCAGGTTGAATCAAATCTGTCGAAAGTGCCGAATCCAATATAGCCTTTGAAGCCACATCCAAGACAGAGTTTGTGTAATGGATTCCATCTATGCTACTTCGCCAATATATTTATCCAATATCTTAGTGCACCGATAATTAGACAGCTCTCAGTGCCACTGACAGTTTCCTCTACTCAATCTCTCGATATTAATTATAATGTGCACACAATACTAAAATATATATTATATTCTATCAGCTCGATGCTAGACAATCTTATCGAAACCTTTTTTTATGAACAATCGATCAGTTTTATTTCAGATGTATCCGTCGCACATAAAACTAAAATATCGTTCGAAAACTTACGTACGTTGACTGTTTTTATGTTTCGAACGTATTGGAAAAACTATTACGACAGACACTAATATAATAAGACATTTTTTTTATAAATTTATAACGAAATCTTTAATATGGATGTTTGGATGAATGGTTTTCAAAGCATAATTAATATTTTTTGTGGAGGAGCTTTTTTTGAGAGGGGATTTTTGAGTGGGTTTTTTTATTTCCAACAACGTGCTAGTTGTCTGTCGGTGGTCTTAACTATTACTAGTTACACAGATAACCGAATTAATAATCAGTATTTACCTTACAATCCAGGAAATCAGAGTAAACCTGGAACAAGACGATCGATCGGGATTTTATTAATTTTATTCCCGATCTCCCAGTCGTACTAACCGATCAAATAAACTTAAAAAATGACTTGAGCAGGATTTAAGCCCACAAACACAGTATTTATAGCCACGCGTCTTATCCCTTGAGCTAATAATTAGTCAAATAAACTGTAAACCTTTATTATTTCGAGACAAGCGCTGATCGTATTATACAGTTATAAAATATCAAATTTTGAGTTAAAAGTCTTTATGAATATAAACTAAGAGAACCTATAATGAATTCATTGGTCAAAATATGTGTTTCTTATACTATTCTGTAATACATGTAATAGCTTAGTCAGGACTTACATAGAACGGTGATAGTTTATAAAAAAATACAACAATGGCGGCTGTGTGAATTTGTATAGTTCCATGCACATTAAATTTATTTTTAAAAAAATTATAAAAAATAATCCAAATACCTTGATGTCTTTCCTATTGATGTGATTCCCTTGTAAGGTGTTTAAGCAGGCCATTGTGGCCTTTACGGGAGTTTATATAGTAGAGAAGGTTTCCCGGGCCACCCCACAGCAATTAGTTTTACAGACTATATCAATAAGTAAAACTTTTTTGCCGGCGCCGTGGATCGAACCTGAGAGTCTCACTCACGAATTTGTCATACTAAACACTGAGCCATAAAACGGCTCGAGCTTTATACAAAAAAAAACATAAGTATTTCTGTGAAATCGTCACTTAAACTAAAAAAAAAACTCTTGACTCTTTAAAATATGATGATTTTCAGTAGATTAATAAATGTGAGCCTCGATATAGAGCTATACAGGTGAATAATTTTCATAGTGGTTATGTAAGGATGGGTCGTAACAAAGGCATCTATTCTTGGGGTTTAATAAAGCTGGGGGTGTGTAACAATGACGCGTGTGAGTTATTAGGAAATACGGTATTTAATTGAGGTGTGGTGACACATGGGCTTCTAATAAAAAGTTATAAAGTGACACATGTTTGCGGATAGACGAAGCAATGCCAAGAGCAATTGACATAACAAGAGTAGTAAGTACACTGTGTACTATTGTGTATTGTGGTTAGTACATTGTGTCTGATGCAGGCAATGCTGCCAATGTACTATTGTCTACTACTATACACACTCACACTGTTTCCCATCGAAACACACATTTGAATTATACAAATTGCACAGATTATGCGATGCATTTTGGCCAACACCCAGCAATGGCCATCCTCTCTTAACACTATCTCTTCTATGCCCACCCTTTCATTATTAAACTAATTATATTTCACACACAATTCATATTTTAACGAATCAACAGCACGAGATATCCCTGGACTAATATTTAATAAATCCAATGAAGGAAATACTTCCAAGGCATTTGTGGTTGTTTCATACAATGAAACGATCTTTTGCCCCTCACTGTGTAGGTACTGTATAGATTATTAGTAATTCATGGTAGAATCCCTTAATTGAAAAAAATTCCAAGTTTTCTTGACCAATCTTTTTATTATTTAATTTGGCCTCAAATAAAATATGCTCATGTTATTTAAAAGTAAAAAAAATATTTACTCTGTACACCTAAGTCTAATTCATAAGATGTTTTGTATTATCAAATATCAAAATTTTATTTATTTATTTATGTATAATATTAAAGCGATATACAGAGTGCACTTTTTTCAGAAAAACAATTATAGGGAATTCAAATAATATTTTTGTGAAATCAGTTGAATCAATCAGAGATTTTACATTATATTAAAGTGTATCAAAACGAAATAATTGTGAAAAGAATGAATTAACATTTGCCTGAGATGATTGGTGTATCGAGTTAATATAATATTAAATTAATTCCCGTCCATAGGAATAATCCAATTATATATATAAAATAAGTGAAAACAAATTATAAATAATAAATAAAGTATGTTGTGCTTTTGGAATCGAATTTGGAAATCTCGGAATCAGCTGTTTCTGTGAAATATGCAGTAGTGGATGTCACATGTGTATTGTGTCTATTAAAAAAATATTCAATTTTTTTCCAGTTATTTATTAAATCCATACTGTGTGTGAGACAAGAAAAAAAATATCGAGACCATACTGTAATTCATTCGGAATTATTTCAGAGAATTTTTCCTAGGTGTATTTACCTAAAATCCAGTTTTCCATTAAGAATTTTATGTAGTAGTATTTTGAGCTAAACATGTATAATAAAAGTAATTATGCATATCAATTTCATTAAAGCATATATCAAAATTAATTACATATTTTTTTCTAGACTACCATTTTCCACTAATCAATAAACAGGTGTTTTTTTTATAAAAATAGACTATTTTATTTTAACAATTTGTGTATGACTATTTGCCCTGTTTATTGATAAAAAGAATGTAGTTTTACATAAATAAAAACCTTTTATGTCAGTGCATCTATTGGAAGCAATTTTAAGTACAAATACTTGTTGAGTTTAGTGAAAAGAATTATTGCTCAATCTGCAGCGTATTATAGTCAATATTTTTGGTTCAACAGTAATAAAAGCTTATTCAACAATGAAGCGATAATCAGGGTATACTCAAAATCGTTGATAATAATCTTTGTTATGCATAATAGTGTTGAAATATTGGCCAGCAATATGCAAGTTACACAATAAGGCTCATTAGCGAGCATTAAAGTGGAATTTGCAGTTAATGAATATATACGGTGTGGCTTAGTATCGAGTTTTACGATTTATTAGCGAGGTTAATTATTGAAATAACCATGACAGAGTGTTCTGTCCTCAGCAGCCGCCATACTTTATAGGCTTCACTTAAGGCTTTATTACGCTCTCGTTATTATTCGACCCAAAGATTACCTATCATTTCGTTAGTTTCCTTAACGCTTACGGCAAACTGCCTTTGTATATTATTTGCATTCAAATATTATTATCTAAGAGGCCTAGAAGATCAAAGACAAACAGTCAGTGAGATCTTGTACATCAAATTATGCTATAAGAAGGCTTGCTTCTAAAATTCAAGAATTTGATCCAATTATAAATTTTATTATAAATATTTTCATACAAATGTGCCCACGAATAAAAGTATTAAACTAGTATTAAATAAATTTATTAACGAATGAAAAAATAATGTAAAATTACTTACTTTTAAGTCAACAATGAAAGGACTAATAATGTTTAGCTCGTGTTAACAATTATTTATGAATTGAGTATTAATCACCTGCTGAAATGTTTTTCACGACTGTTTTTAGAATGCCTGATGTATGGAATCTCGGGTAGTTTTTATGGCAAAAATCATTTGGCCAGCCCTGACTATAATGAAAGATAGTGATTAATATAGGTGAAGCATTGGCCGGTGGTGGTTAATTTCCTGATCCAGATGCCTGATGCCTTATCCACTCATCAATCGAGCGTCGCGACGCCTTCGCCATCTTCTCATTCTCCTCCTCTTCCTCCTTCGTTTAACCCGAATAATCTTCCAGCAGAGGCCTCTCTTACCGCTTAACGACCCTAGATAATATTACCTCTAATGATACTTTAATTTTGCCTCCCATTTATTTCTTAATTTGTCTTTAACATTGTTCAATGGGACTATTAAGACGATTTTCCTTATCCGACGCGAACTTAGTTATATATATTAAATAAGTACTCTTTGATTGACTGCGTGATAATTGCAAAAAAATAATCAAACTTGATGGTGATTACCTGAAAGTCGACTTCATCGGGATCGAATTATGTCATGGATTTCTAAATTGTACAAGTCTCACCTTTAGTGTTCAGTAACGGGCGGCGGTTTTGAACACAACGGCCTTTGTTAATTGTGTCGACGGCTTAAAAGGACGTTAGTTTTTTTTTATTTTGGAAACCTGCCCAAATCCTTCAAACGACTCTTCGTCCTAATTGATGTTTGAATTTTTTACAAAGCAAACGGATTCATGCTATCAAAGTAGTCTGAAAAAATGACCCGAACAACGACGTCTCCTGGGTCACTTTTGTGCTACGCCAGATTGACGAGCTACGACTGGCTTACATTACACCCTCTCGTTTATAACTACCTGTGTTCTAAAAAATAAAGGATTTTGCAGTTGGTATATTATGTACTGCATTAATATATTTCCAATTGCAACATAAATCGAAACAAGTCATTCCAATAATGGTGCCTTCACACGTATACCTTAATAACATCCAATCCGATGATCCTTTGATGTTTGCCAACACGAGCTTTGTCAGCTAGATAACTATCTACAAGCTTTAATGGGTACGATTTGATCGATTTTTTTAAGTCCCAGGGGACTATTAGGTATATTTATTATACTGTAAAAATGCTTAAATATTTTATGTGACTGCAAAAATATTCACTACAACTTGAGAGAACTTAATAAGTATCTGGCTACAATATTAATGTATTTTATTTGAAATTTATTAGGCAATTAGGAATTAAATCTTTCAGTGGATATAAAAATTACATGTTACAATCAACTCTAAAATCTTTTTTTTACATTTTAACATTATATTAAAGTGTATTTCCTCATTCGGACAGAAGAGGCGGATTCGCCTGAGATGATTGGTATATCGAGGTTAATTCATTTTTTTCGGCATTATTTCGCTTTAATACACTTTAATATAATGTTAGAATGTGTAAAATCTCTGATTGGTTCAACTGATTTCACAAAAATATTATTTGAATCCCCTATAAATGTTTTTTTTTTCTGAATAAAAGTACACTTTGTATATCAATCATATATAAATATTAAAATAAAATATATTAAAAATGTCCTTATTAAATTTGAGTTTTACATTATTTGATAAAACAAAACATCTTATGTATTAGATTTAGGTGTACAGAGTGTATAAATAAATAAATAATTATTTGAAAAAAATATTTTGAATCTTCATTCAAAGCAATATTATATTCCTTTATAAACAAATTCAAATAATATATTAAATTGCATTCAAAAAACCACATTTCTAATATCTTATATTAAAAACAACTTACGGTGAATTTAGCCATTCGATGATTTGTTGAATAAACATTTCCCGCGAAAAGAGTATTGAATCGAAGGCAAACAATCGTCCAATCTGACTGCAAGTATTTCCGTTTAAATGAGAGTATTTTATTTGTGAAAAAGTGAATAGGCAGATGGTATATTGTACATACATACACTGAATAGTTGTGTGCATTCTTGATTAAAATGTAACATGGCTCCAGGCTGGCCGACCTCCATCAAATCAATCTCGTATATTTCAGATAAACGATTCCTTTCCAATACACCTAAATCAACTGAAACACTTTCTGCAGCCACAATTCAATCAAGCTTTAAACCATACACTGTAATAAAGTATGAAACTGGTATTATTTGATAGTTTATCAATATTAGTGTTGAATGTTTAGTTATAGAGGTGGTTTGATCGTATAAATAACGTGGGACAAGTTTTATTTCACTTTTGACATTTATTTCCTGACTCGTGCGTCTTCTGTTTACAGAACCACGCAATATGGACGACCCAATTTTACCACCGTACTTACACATATTACATGATACAATTTTTCCTTAATGACATCATCCCTACTAAGGAATTATTTCTGAGAGTGTGAATTTTGTAGATAAAAATATAAACTATAGTGATTAGAACCTAATACATAATATACAGGATACTTTAGGTACTGAAACAATCAATATCTTACATATATTAAGATATTTGTTAATCAGTAAACATAATTACCACCGTAAATAGTTCATGGGATAAGGCGCATGGCTACAAATACTGTGGTCATGAGTTCAAATCCCGCACAAGTCAAGTCAAAAAATAATATTTAAAAATCCCGATCAATCGTCTTGATCCAGTCTTACTCTGATTTCCTGGATTGTAAGGTAAATATTCAGGCTATTATTCAATTGGGCAGATCCGCTCTGTGGGTGACCTTTATAACTATTATTAGTTAAGATCACCGACAGAAAATAAAATAATACTTTGTTTTGTCTAAAAGTTTCTTTTAACCTAACCTAACCTAACCTTCTCAAAAAATCCCTTCGGGCTGTATATAAATAAATACATGATTATTAATATGTATTTTATTTTTTAAACCATGCAAAAACGTTTAGTTATTTTATTTTTAAATTCAGAGGGGGGAAACAAATTATCAATCTCATTAATCGCAAATGAATATGAATAAAAATAAGTAAATACTCAAAGACAATTCTCCCGTTATTTGTAACTACTTGGAAATTCGGAAGAAATTAGGTATCGAAGTATAACTTACGATGCACCTAGTAATGACTATTTAAACATCCTAAAATGCAAATTTATTCATATTTAAATTGTTTTGTTGAAAAAAAATCAATTAATTATTCAAATCAACTTCATACCCAATTAATATTTGTTTATATAATATTATCTAACCCTTTCCGAAAGTGGAATCCTACTATTTGGCAGCCAGCCTCTAATGAACTTACATCAGATATTTACAATATTATATTTTCACAAAAAAAAAATAAACAATACTTGAAGCAAATGATCTCATTATATTTTTCCCGATATAATATAAAATAAACACGTAGTGTAAGCTTAGTAGGTCTGGATACACATACACTCTGAATTAATATTTATATGAGAGACTTGTGTAGAAAGATACACCAGGTCTATAGTGCATATTTTATGACATTGCTCTCTTCCTCTATTTATTTTGCAAAGCCTAATAATTATATTTTTCCATACATTTCCTGCGTCATTTTTTTCTCTCACTTGAAACTGTTGGAAATATTATTCAAATGGTGTTTATTTGTCGATTCGATGAAACACTTTGCGGTGGTTTGAAGACGTGACGCCAAATCAAATCGGAGGCTCTACGAATAAACCGTAGCACACAATTTCTGATGCATTAAAGAAAAAAATCCATTATTTTTAAGTGATTCAAATCCTTATTTCTACAACAGTATTCAATTTATTCAAATTATATGAATGATTCTTAACGATAGCATTATTTTATTATTCGTGTTTTAACTTTATTATTATCGAAGTTGTGATTATACCTCCATGAATCAATTATTTGAACTAAAAATAATGTAATTCAAATAAATAAATCCACGTTAAAATAACAAAAAAGTATAAAAAACTACTTAACATACAAACACCCCAAGGTAAGACTAAAAATAAATGTGAAAATATTTAGTAAATTGTACTTTTTGAACCTATTGAATATTTTTAAGACCTATTGAATATTTTTTAATTAAAATTCGTTAGTTATATTAATTAAAAATAATAATCGGATCACAGTCCAAGATTTAAATGTTAATTTGTATATGAAAAACAAATCAACACTAATATAAATTGTTTTAGTGTAACAATATTAATATAATATAAAAAAATCAGTTTTTTTTTCTTCTAGTTTTATATTTTTTTAATAAGGTTAAAAATAATGAATATTTGATTTTAAATAAAATTATTTTAATGATTCTGAAACAACTTTATTTAAATCATTGTTACATTGTAAATACAAACAAGCATGTTCTGAAGAACAGAATATCATACACAATGCTTTTTTTAATACATACAATTAATGTCAATGTTAGATATGAATAATACTTTTATTGCTCAATTATATTAAACATCAAGGCAAGGAATTTAGAAATTACACGAATTTTATTGTAAACCCATCGAATGGCCAATTCATATCAAAATAACAATTTTATTCAATCCATGATAGTATTTGAATAGACACAATTTACATGTTCTATTAATCATGTGTTGGCTGAAATTATTTTTGGTTTTGAACACACGAGGAACTTTTTTTTGTACAATAATATCTTTTCTTCTTTATTGAACTATACATATATAAATTTAACATTTTATTTGGGGTATAACACTTTGCTATAAAATCACAGAAATCAATTTAACTATACGATTTTTACATAAGAAACATTTAATGGACATAATAATATTATTGGTAACGGCAAAACTTTGTTGCGAAAAAAATAATATCGATAATATATGAGATATGTCGCATTAGTAAATAGTCTACATTTTTTTATTAAACATGTCTATATGCTATTTTTACAACGGTCTCTAGAAAAAATAAACACTTTATTGTATATTTTCAATTTTCTTCTGGAGTATTAGTTAAATATTCTAATAGTTAGTCTAAATAGTTTATCGCTTTCCAGGTGGGCTTTCGCCCAAACCTTGCGATGATTGTGATGACTGTCTCGATAATGTACCTCCTCTTTGTCCACCATAACGCTGAGGGATGACAAATTCTGCTGTCTTTTGAGGAGTTACAATAGGTGTTGCTCCTGAATATGGTCCAGATATAGAGCCTTGTCTTTGAGGCATTCTCCTCGGAGGACTTTGAGATAAGTTACTTGATTGGTTCAAATTAGTTGATTGGAAAGATGTTTGTGCTTTGGGTGGGCTAAACCTAAAAGAATATTACATTAAAACATTTATTTAAAATACTATTTTATGAATATTTACTTGTTTTCTTGGGTCTCCGGCATCGTATTGTGTCTTCCACTAGATAAAGGTGGTGGAACTCTTCTAGGTGGTATTGCAGGTGGAGGACCTTGACTCATTTGTCTTATAGGTAAAACTTGAGCTACGCCTTGTCTCAAAGCTTGTTCCACGCCTGATAGTTGTCTACTTAACAGAGAATTCACAGATGATTGTGAATTTTGCCTGGGTGGTATTAATGGAGGAGGCGGTTGCTTTGGAGGTGGATTACTATTGGGAGATGGTTGGTTATTTTCAGACGTTTGAGATAATCGACGTCCATTATTACTATGCGAAGGTGATGTTGAAGGTATTGATTTTATCGGTGCGGAAATATCCTCCGCTGTTCTTGTGGATATCCCAGAAGAATTGGAGGATTTTGAATGTGTAGGAGATACAGACGATGATATAACAGGCGGTTCTTGAAGAATATTTTGATCAGTACTGGAAACTGATCCTTGTGCAGCTTGTTGTAAAATATGCTTCTTCTGTTCTTGTCCAGCGGCCAAATAAGAAAACACACACAGCACAGCATAACAGATCTGCTCTGCCTGTAAATATTACAAAATATTATCAATACGAGACCAGATATTAAAAATATTATGATGAAAAAGGAACAAAACAAATAAGCGTGTAAATAAAATACATACTGACAAAAAGCACACTCTCATGATTTATCATTCTGGACATACCAGGTGAGGCCATACGTCAAAAAAATAGTAAAGTAACGATGTATTTGCTTTGTAATCTCAATAGCCTAATTTACGGACAAAAAAAACAAAACAACATAAAGACATACAAACAATAAATTAAAAAAAGAAAACTAAAAAAAGATATATTTCAAAATTGAAGTATTACCATCGACGACTTATATTTTCTCTGGACGACTTGTCTTGTCTTCGGATCTGAAATCGAACATATTTTTATATATTATATGTGTATAATAAATCAATTTATTAAAAAAAATCATCTTACTGAATTCTTCCAAAATGAAAATTCCTCCATGAGTGAAACACTTCCGTATATGTTCGAGGCGAACAAAGAACTAAAATGCAAAAAAGTAAATTAATAAAATATAACTATCATAAAAACATTTTTTGTACATGTACATATTTATTAACAGACATGCGAGGCTTTTAAAGCATTGACAAATAGAAATTGAAATAAAATTGTTTTAATCAAATGGATCCAGTACATTGAATATCTCTCATATTATATGAAATTGATTTGAAGCAATATTATTTGTAATTAATTTATGCGTAAAAATGTGTTTGTATCTGCGTGTATTTTTGCAACAGCCACTCTGAAATGCATGCATATATATTTTTAATTAAAATTAACCATAAAAAGTTTTATCTAAAAAAACTTGATTATGACCTAAGGTCATTCATTATGAATCATGCAAGCAGGGAGTGATTTGTGATCTTTTTAATATAATATTTTAGTAAAAAGGCCCGATAATATTTAAGGTTTAGACCACCGCTCACTCCACCCAGCCAGAGTTGCGCCATGAAACTTAAGAGATGGTCTGCTTTTACAGTTTTCTAAACTTAGCACTGAAATATTGTGTGTATCTGAGCCAGTGATTTGTACCAAAATATGCTAAACTATATTAGTGCAAAAAATCTAGACTTGTACTCTCTGAAATATATTTTACAGGTATTTATATTTTAATTGTAAAAGCATAGTTATTATTATTATGGGAGTCAAAGCACACATATTTTATTTATAGATAACAACGCAAATATACTTCCAGCTACGAATGGTGAGGTATTTTACTGTAACATGCCTGTGTTAACTTTATAATTTTGTTTTGGGGCTAACCAAATCATGCCTTAATTTCATTTGGATATTTAACAGAACTCACATAAAACTGGATCACACTGAAAAGGCTTTATAATTGTTTCAGAAATCATATTGAAAGATAGTCCAATGTGTATAGAGATGACAAACAACGACATGTATATTTGATAAGGGTTTCGAATTGTGAAATAATGTCAACAAAAAATAATGCTTGTAAAAAATTAAAATTGTTAGAAAGCCTCAAAACTACAGGAAAAGCCCTCTACTCTAAACAAAAATACTCTCTATATATGTATATTTGTATGAAACAATATTTATCTAACTGTGTGTACAAAAACATAATAAATTATCGCTTTTGTGTTTTGTGGACAAATAAATGAACCAATGAGATTCCACTATGTACCTCATAATCCTGTCGTGTGGTGGCACGATTTTCACGAATCCGGAAAACGTTAAACAAAATAAAAGAACAATATCATTAGTTTTCCCGAATGACTTTATATTATGGGGAGTTTGCGATGTAATCATTATTTATTAACAACACTTAAACATATGTTACACAAGAAAAATTGTTAACCATTCATTCAAAACTCAAGGACCATCTCAAAAGTTCCTAAGCTCCTGGCAAAGCTATTGACTAATCAATTGCCTAACTTTCAAACATTAACGATCCAACTTGCCAGATATAATTAACACAAACAATGTATTGGATTCAACTCGATTGATTGGGAACACTTATAACGAGTTACCGTGGACATTCCATACCAATTGTAGTAGCAAATATAGAAGAATATAATGTCAAAAGGCCAACAGACAGCAGCATGCAAAACACTCAAAACCGATAAATATATCAATAATAATAACAATATGAGTAGTACAAGGACTGGCGTCATTTGCCTTTGGAGATGCAAACCTCACCCATGTTAATATCTACATTATATATATTTTACTTTATTATATATGTATAATAATTATATGTCATTAAACTCTAAATAAGTCATACTTGCTCTCAATAGATATAGACATAGATTGATGGATTCAAAAATTACACTGTCTTAAAAATAGATAAAAGAAAAATAGTAAAAATGAAAACAAAGGTTGCAAGCAAGATGCGATTCAGGATAAAATAATGCAAATTCCTCTTTCATATTAATAAGGGAACAACTTGATAATAAGTAGATATAAAAAAGTATGCACCACACCGATTATAATAGGTTTAACATACAATTATTTGGGAATTCTACTAAGTAGGAAAATTTGAGTGGTCCTTGCAAATTAATGATATTTTTTTAATATTTTTACTTTTTCAAATGCAGTATTGCTATAACATTTTTCTTGTGCCTTTTTTCCACTAAACAAAAGGCAGAAAAAACTATTTCATTATTAAATCGTTGAATCATCGCAATCAATATACAGGTTTGATTGCAAAAATATTTCATTGTATTAATACTACTCATTATCAATATGAATACCATTTTTTTTCAATAAAATTAACAGAAGCTTATTAAATGTAAATGTAATTTAGCCATAGAAGGATTGTATTTTATCACTTTCCCTGTAATAAGTATAAATACTTGAAAACACAGCAATGCACTCTCACACCAAAGCTTTTTTTATCATAATAAGCTCTTGCTTTTTTTCACTAAGCTTTTGTAATAGTTTATTATTTTGAAACATTTAACAGTTCAATATCAAAAAGTTTTAAGCAATAAAAATACAAATCATAGTTTGTGTTTTGATAATTAAAATAGATATATTCATCACGACATCAAAATGAATTTAAAATATTATTTTTTATATAAAGATATACTATACCTTGCTGTGTTGGAAAAGCAAACCAACACCTTCCATACACACTTGTATTAGACCTCCTTGTCCTGTGATACAATCTTGTATGGGGAATTCTCCTCCAAGCTCAGCTCCTACACCTCCTCCTCCACTCCTTTCCATGGCTTCTTTTATACAATAGTACAAGGCTTTACACTAATATAAAAACAAATATTAAAATATTATTAAAATCCACTATTATCCATTAAACCAATCAATACCTTTCTTGTATAGTATTTGTGTAATTGAGTTTGACCACCACACTTCCTCCATAAACAGAGTACTTTTATTTTTGGACTATAAGTCATGTTGACTAATCTTTCATACCACCAACGCTCAATAATCGATCCTTAAAACATATAATTATAAAATCACAGAAAAACTTTAAAAAATGATGCAATACCTTGTGTTGTTCTTAATATAAGCCCATCATCCCGAACTTCCAGAAACCTCAATTCACCTGTCGCATCAGTACCTTGATGAACTGTAAATGACTGTCTATGTAACAAACGAGAGCCAAGTGGTTTTAAGTCAATGTCATTTCCGTGCTAAATTAAAATAATTTAAATTAATAACAAATCCCAAATAAGTACGATTTAATTCGAGTAATTACCAAATTTCCTATTTGATCTAGAAGTTGATTCACTTCTTGGCTGTACACTAATCCAATGTGACTTTTTGCCAGTAATCTTCGCACTTTGTTTCTTATTTGGTTGGATTCGCATCCCAGCATTACCATTGATGAAGTTAAGTTGTATAAAGCTGTAGATAAAAGTCTGTCTTCTTCGTGCTCTAAGCGCTTTCTTTCAGTATCACTTAAGCATTTATATCTTTCCATCATTTCTCCTGGACCCTGTTTTTAATATGTCTCTTATAGTTTTATATATTTATTGAATATGTGTGATAAATATACCTGATCCATTCCAATCATGTCGCGTTCTTGACTAACCGCATCCAAGAAGGCATCTTCCCAAAATTGCATTTGGTCCCACAAAGAAGACCTTTCTTTACCAAGTAGTCCTTGGAAAATGTAAGTCCTTGCACCATCTGGAGAAGGAGTAGGTGAAGTATTTATGATATGACCACCGGCATATCTAATCCCAGTCGTTAATGATGATTTCGATGACCACATACTAGATGTTCTCGGTTTGACATTTTTCGGAAACTGAAAACACGACGCACGTATTTACTACCAAATATTTGAATATGAATTTTACGAAGCTTGGAAAAAATCAATGTTTTTATGTTTAGAGGCATTTAGATAGACATGCAAATTTATTTTACTTACTTGCTGCACTTCTGTATCTGATACTGTGGATCTAAAGGATGCACGATGGACAGAGAATGCATTTGGATTGGTTGTGATGGAGCCAGTTTCAGCCAAAGAAGAATCAGAACCGTGCAGAGTCCCCTAATACGTAAATAAAAAAAAATAATACTAAAACAATCTATCTACCACAAACGTAATATATTATATTTGACCAAAGCATTTTAAATAATATCATTATAAATGTACATATTTATTCAATCAAAATGCATATACAGTGGAACTTCGATATAACGAAGCTCAAGGACAATGAAAAATATCGTTATATTGGGGATTTTGATAATTCTAGGTTCGTTATATGAATGTTTTTTTTTCGTAGACTCTATTATATAGAGGTTCGTAACATCTCGTATTAAATCTGTATAAAAAAGTTGCACCGAAATTACTCAAGCAAACGTTATATTTATTAGAATAAATCCAGAATACGAAGTGCGTAAATAAAGAATACAAAAAATGAATTTGTTAAAAGGTAAGACAGTAATAATATTTTGTCAAATAGCCTTGTGTTTTCCTAAAATTCGATGTATAGAGGTTTTTGAAATAAAACTTCGATATAAAAATGTATAGAGATCAAAAATATGCAGAACGAACGAGGTATGTGTCAATATTTATTGATAAAACTTAGCTATATAGAAGTAAAAATTATATATAGAATGCTTAGAGTTTAAAGTGGACTTTCGTCATATCCTTAAAAAGTTTGTTAAATCGAGGTTCCACTGTAAATTGAAAATAATCATCCATAGTTTAAACTCAACATGTTTTAAACAACATGCATTGTAAGCCAAAGAATGCAAAGAATCCATGTTCAAATTTATAAGAAAACACACCGTTTCATCGTCATTGTAAAAAAATATTAATAATCACTGCACAAATATACAGCCAAAAATTAGTTCAATTTGTTTACAAAATGATTACATTTAAAGCAAATTATTATATTATACAATTTATCATTTATAAATCAGGTATTTTTAAGCAAATAACGATCCATTATTAATCCAGTAGCATTGCAATCTTGGGTAAAAATTACAACTAGACATTTAAAATACTTTAAATTTTTATACAAATTACCTTAATGTACATATTAAATAATAATTAAAGGGTTGTAAAAAATAAAATTTGTGTATTTACCTCAGATTCAAAAGATGTAAGTTTGCTTAAGAACATGTTTCTCTTTTGATTGAGCATATCTTTGAATATTTCCGTTGTTGATTGGGTTTCGGGTGTGTCAATATCTTGATCAGACAAACGCAGTGATGGAGGTTCTGTGTGGATTTAAATTATATAAATTTTATTTTATTTCCAAATATTAAAAAAAAATAATTACCAGCTTGAGAGCTCTTCCGTGATAATGGTGACGATGGACTCATTGGTGAAGCCACATTGTCTTTACTACCAAAAGGACTAAAACCATGAGCTAGTTGAAGTGTATTATGATGATCACTGTGAGTGTCTTCCATTGCGATAATTTCTTTTGTCCAATAATGTGTGTGTGCTATTTCAGTTAATTGAAAAACTGAAGCCATTCCACCGAGTCCGAAGTTAGTAAACGTTACTTCTAGGCCATGGACAATTGCAAGCAACAGTTTTAAAATGCCTTTCCAGATATTTTTTGGCACACACTAAAATTGAAAATTTCATTAAAAATATATATATTTCAACGGCATCGTTTAAAAAACAAATTATGTACCACATCCTCAATATGATTATCTGGTGATATTTTTTTGTAAAGCGAAGTGTTCAATTTGCTTAGTACAAAATTTCTATACGACTCGTCTTCCATAAGCTTTTTCAGTCTGTTCAATTTCAACCACCCAACACCTTCTCCATCTAATACTTGTGTAATCACCTAAAAAATATAATTAATTTAAAAAAATATTCTTACTATATGAAATATATACGCACATCATTTAAAAAGCTCTGATTCTCAGAATTGGAGCTGGTTCGTTCTTGCTGAGATTTCTGAACTTCATCATGTTGTGAATAATTCATATGCTTAATTAATGGCGATTTTTGAACAAGTCCCTTTGCTCCCTGGGGAAAAGGACCAAAACTTTGAGCTCCAGCCATTTTAGATTTTCCGGCTGCTTGTTGCGTTTGATTTGTTCCTGGTTTTGCTTGCTGACCTTGCTTCACATTTTTACCTAATCATATGACAATTTATTATAATACTTTATTTGTTTTAAGATAACTTATATGTGTGTATTGTATAAAGTACCCTTGCTACCAAAAAAGTCACTGAAAATACTAGAAGTTGAAGCTGCAATGCCGTTTAAATCCGAGCTGATATTTGAAAAGAAGTCACGATGAGTTGTTGTGATAATATTTGAAGTTTGAACTGTACTTTGTGATGAATCTCTTCTACTTCCAGGAGGACTTCCTCCACTACTCCACGAGTCAGTCTAATAACATTTTGAAGAATGATTATAATATTTTTAAAATAATAAATAAGACATACCTTTAATAAGCCTTTTTTAGTCGCAACTTCTTTGGCACTCTTTGTGAGATCATCCAGTGTAGTCTTTCCAACATATGTTAAATCTTCGAATGTATTTTTACTAACACCAGCAGCTGTTTTACTTGCTTCTAATGCGCTCTTTGATGCAACTTGGACACTTTTTGAAGCCTCTTCTGCAGCTTTCTTAGCCTGAACGGTGAGCTAAAATTGATACACATATTATTTTATTGTGATTTTACTTGTGTTTGTATGTGTAACTAACCTTATCCATATGTGCCAGTAGTCCGTCTTGACTGCCCTGTCTATTAACCAATCCTTTAGCTTGTGATGTAAATTGTTCAAATATAGATCCTTGGGATCCTTGTCTTGTAACACCTTGAGTAGAACCACTGGACACACTTCCAGTTTGACTACTGGAGCCAATAGAACCGGTTCGAGCCAAAGTACTCGACATATTCGATGTTTTCTAAAATGTTATATACATACTTTTATATTTATCCCTTTTATTGATTATATAAATGATAATTAACATACTGGAGGAGATGGCTTCACACCCTTGAAAGAGCCTCTTTGATTTCCACTGCGAGGACTGGAGGTTGAAGGCCAATCAGAATCACTAGTACTTGTACTGTCTTGTTTTGGAGGAGAAACTTGTGGCGGAGTCTTTCCACTTACAATAGTTTTAGCAGTTATTGTCGAATTTGAATCAGATTCATTTTCGACACTACTTCTTCTTTGGCTTCTCTATACAGAGAATAAAATTTTAAAAAAGTCGTCTTAATTATTTTATATGAATCGTTCTTACATTTCGTTTTGTGGAAGTTGCTTCACTTGGAACTGTTCCAACATCTTCCATCTCAAAACCTTCATGCTCCATATTATCATCTGAAGCATCACTTGCATCAGAACTAGATGGTGTAGGACTTGGTGATCTTGATGGATGAGGAGACTTTGCTGGACCTTGTCCAGGTGGATAAAGCAGACTTGATGGTGGATGATAAACCTTAAAATTCAAATAAATTGAAATATTGCAAATAATATGTTAAAAATCAATCAAATAAAACCTACTGTTTTGGGATCCAAAGACGATGACAGAGTCATTGGAATTAGTGATTGAACCACAGCTCCATAAACTTCACCAAGACCATGGGTACCTTTAAAAAAATTTTTATCAATAATAGAATTAGATTCTTTTAAATATTAATCATGTTACTTGGAGATATATCTGAAGAAACCATTTCCGATACAAAGTCACTCAATGAAGAATATGAAGAACTTGTACTCTCGGCTCCTTCAGAATCTGATCCGCTTTCATCTATTTAAATAAAATTTAAGATTTCTATTACTAACACAGGGTATTTAATCAAAATAATTTACCTGTTGGTTGATGTTCTTGTCTTTGTAAACATCTCAAAGCACCATTCAAAGAACTACCATCGTCCCAAACGGGAAATCTTATTGATTCTAATCCGTTTGAAAACCATTTTGGTTTATCACCAATTTGATGAGGATCAAACACTCCAGTTTGTACTCTTAAAAATGCTACATTACTCGGAGTCAATGACCATTCGGCCAAAAATTCAACAGCCTATAAAATTATTTACATTTTTTTAGTTTCATATCAGAAATCGAATGACATATAAATACACTTACTTGTGTTCTGGCAAATTTATTTAAAAAGACCGTCGTTCTTGGCCTTGACCTCAAGAAACTGTTAATTTGAAAAGCTACTACGGGCCTTGGATAAAGCCTTAAAGTTCTCGTGTGCTCTGCAAAGTTTGCCAGTATATTTTGAGAATTGAAAAATCTCACCTGAAAAAATCATGCATATTAGTTGTCGATTGTATTGTTATAATAATTATTGCCATATGAAATATTTCAAACCATTGCAACTCTGGTGGCGATGTCTACAGAATCAACATCATTGCCATAAATAAGAGGATTGAATCCTGAAATTCCTTGACCTTGACCTGATATTGAAGGTCTTCCACTTGATGTACCAGAGGATTGACTCGAGCTTGATCTTTGACTAGCTGGTGATCCTGATATTGATGACCTGGGCTCACCATGATGCCTTTGAGGAGATGAACTATCACTTGATTGATAATGACGTGCACTTTGCACACTATGAGAAATAAAAATTATATAATAAAAGTAACAATTTCATATTAAATAATATTTCTTACGTCAAAGTTGCTCCACCGACACTATCTCTTCTTGATGGTAGTAAAGCAGGAGTTTTGGTCCCAGCATTCGCTCCATTCCCACTCAACATACTTGTCAAAGCCTACAAAATAGTCGTAATATTATTTATTATAAATTCAAATTAAATATGTATTGTTGATTTAGAAGATAATTATTTAGATAAAATGTTTAAAATATGTTATGTGCAGAAAGATATGTTAATAACAATGGAAGCATAAGCCAAAAAAGAAGACACAATTTTTCAAAAAATATTTTATGACGAAAGAAAAATATAATTACTGTCGATCCAACTTGATCCATTAGCTGCATTGCCTTGGTTGAGAAAGTAAAAAGGATTAAAAATAGTTTGTGTAATGCGATTAGTGAATGGATCTTCATAAAATAAAATGTTGACACCAAACTGTTTGTATAATACTTGTTTATCCAACTTAACAATTTGCATTGCACTTGTTTGCATAATTATGATTATAATTAGAATAGAAGTAAAACATGCAGGATGTGCAAAATTCAGGGCATGATAAGAAGATTGAAACACATTGAAATATAAATTAGATGCATTTAAAGCACTGTTATTTAGTTATTTGTATATGTACCTGTTTCAAATGGTTTTTCAAAATCGTACCCTCGGGTTCGGGTAAAGGAGGTAATTCTTGATCATTGCCAGTTGGTGGAGTCAATTTATTTGAATCCAAATCTACCAACCATATGTCATCAGGTAATCTGTAAGCAGGCGTTTATATAGAGTTGGTAAATAAATTGTGATGTCATATAAATAAATTACAAACCTGAAATTTTTCTTTAGCAAAAGAAATGTTGAAGGTATTCCTATGACAAATGGTGTAGGAGCCAAAAGTAATTGTTCAGCACAACTCATACACGTAGGTAACATAGGAATTACTGGGAACATATATTCTAATGGGTATATCATCGTTACAAAGGCCATAACAGACATCGATAAAGCATTGTAGTCTCTCGATTGAAGTACTAATTTGTTTTCTAATAAAATCAAAGTAAGCACCTTCAAGCATGTTTCAACACCTGAAATATATTAATAACACATGTAGTGACAAGATAAATATATGTTTAAAGAATTATTTACCTAATAATTCTAAAGGTAAATGAAGGGGGAAATCCACTAATGAGAATCTTGTGTGATCTGGTAGGGCAAACATCAAAGGATCATGAACTGTCGGGGATAAAACTTCTACTTCTATTCGTGTCTTGCCAGGAATAGGAACAGGAGCTGATAGTAATCTTAAAATCCACGTTTCTATTTCTCTTACATCATGAATTACAATACTTGGTGTGTTTTCATAAGATTGTCCGGTCAACACTGACCATACGGTATCTCTAAAATTCACAAAGTTTTAGATTATTTCAACTAGCTTGTTAATGTGTAAATTTATTTAAAAAAAATATATTCAACTGACCTCCCCACTTGTTTCGAAGCACCAACTCTTTTTGGACTTGATGATTCATTACAGGCGTCAATAAGTTTTTTCAATATAAAAAGGCACTCACGAAAAATTGAGAAAAACGGGTGATGTGATAGAAGACATAAGGACGTCAGTGAATGATTGCGAAGGCGCTGAAATTTGATAACAATATTAAATACACTATAATTATATATTTTAAAAAATGTTTACCTGTCTCTTCCTTGATGCTCTCGGACTTGGAGTATGACTGCCTCCACTTTCAGAATCAGGAGCAGGAATTATCCCTAAACGAGGAGCTCCACTCATAGTAGGTCCTGGAGTATCGGATCCTCTTCTCCCGACTCCGCTATCTGAATCACTCGGAGCCACATTACTGCTTCTATAATCACTAAAATAATATAAATAATTAATCGTTTTATTTTTATATTAATTTATTCTAATATTCACCTTGAAAATGCTGAATCGGAACTCTTCTCCATACTTTTTCTCCATGACTCTCTTCTAAACATGGAAGACCTATCACCACGATGAGCCCCAACATTTATGCTGGTCCCTGGCTTCTCAATGGGGCGGTAAAAATTAACACATATGCCGTATCGAGTTTTACCTTAAACATGATATTAAATAAATATTCAGATTTAACTGATATAAATTATCTAATAACCACCTGAATCTTTATCGGTCAATGTGAACACAAACGACGAGGCATCTCTTAAAGCAGTCCTTTTTGGTCCGACGGAAACGCATCCTTCTGGTTGACAAAAATAAACCATATCTAATGGGAGAGGAAAATCAGAGTGATCTGTCGGTGGATAACGCCTTAGTAGTTCAGGAGCCTGGAGAATCATTTCATTGGGTAAATATTTTTCGCCGTATATTTAATTCAACAATATCGCTTACCTGAACAGGTGGATTGGAGCCATTCAGTTTGAGCGATCCTGGAGAAGTCCTGGCTCCAACGATTGCCAAATAGTCGACTAATCGAGGGCACAAGAACTGTTTCTGGATATCCATTTTTATTGTTGTATTTAATATTTATTATTAATGGAATGAACGTATGTAGCTAAAGGCAAAAGTGTCACCGAAGGACAACACAAGCTGTTTGCTTATAACTACATTTTATTGAAGGCTTCTTTGAATTGACTTCGATCAATTTGAATATTGGAATCAAATCGAAGCAATTATTAATATACATCCTTTTTTATGCATAAAAACCTGAAAACAAGACATTATCCTTATATAGCATCGGCCATGAATATCCCCTGAGAAATGAGGCGATATTACATACTTATCAGGTCAAGGTTGATAAAATCTACCTTGACATATTTATCAAATATGGTTCAAGGTCAATGTATTAAAAATTAAATAATTTTAACATTAGCCATTTACAATAGCTTATAATCGTTAAATACAATACTTTTTTTCATGATTGAGTGTTTTTGTTTTATATAATCGTCATTTTTTGTGTAAGATGACCTTGAAATGTTTTGCAATTAAAAATGGTTACCTATTTATTAGAAATCGTAATAAAATATTTTCTCTATTTGTTGTGTTATTAAAATACTACTAATGTTTTATAAACAACGATTTTAAAAAGTATACATGCACCCTTTATAAATTCTGTTTTTATTATCAATAATTATAAATATAAAATTTTATTAATAATAAAAAATACCAAATATCGAACGAAACCGCTATTTTATAATATATCCATTGAAATCAACAAGTACTAGTACATCGTGAAAGCGATAACATATGTCGGATGTGCGGGCGGAACACTAGTAAAATAGTGATTTCTAAGTACTATCTTGTACTGAAAAGTTACAAATATTAAACAGGCTCACCTCTAGGTACCTTTAGGACTACTGAAGTACTCGACATGTCCATGGTTTGAGAAACACTGATCTCGTAGCAGCCAACGCCTAGTATAATCGATATTTGACATGCGCGTCGACAACAACGAGGTTGCGCGCTACGACGTACTCGTAATTTACGGTAACCACACGATTTCACTTATATTCCGAAAAAATTCACTTAATCAAATGAATGCCTTCAATATTCAATATACCACAATTCTTTTTCATAATCCAATAATTCGTTCTAAGCACGCAAAATGCGTAAAATATTTCATGGCTTATTTATGAGGTAGGCCGACAGCACCGATATTTGAAGACTGGACAAGTGGATGATAAATATTAAGATCAGACTCATCTGATTGGTCCGCCATCTTGATATTTATACACCCAGTGGTCTGGCATTATAATCGGCGGTAGTGGGTAAGTATATATCTATTTATTCAGCCATTACTACAGTTATGCATACCTATCACAATAATAGATACGACTAACTTCCAATTTTCTTCTTAAAAAATAAAGAAACAAGCAACAACAAGATTAAGTATTTGAGAAGACTATTTCTTAAGTAATGAATTCCCAGGCATGCGTCATCGTAAATACGATAGTAGAGTTACTTAGCTACACTTAGCTAGAGAAAATAGAACAGCATGCGCGTTAAAGTTAAAAATAATAAACTGCTTTTATTCCATGTTGTTTTTTTTAATTTATTCATATTTAGCATTAATGATTAACATAACCTCCCTTTAAATTATTCTAACTGATTAAAAGTCTCATTGTATAATATATAATAATAGCGTGGACGTAGTGCAGCTCATTAGGGATTGTAAGTAATGGATTCCCAGGCATACGTCACCGTAAACGTATACCTTAAATACGATAGTAAAGTTACTTACCTACACTTATGATCGTTTTTTTGTTAGTTAATGCCTCGTCTGAGCCTCGGATGAAGTACTTATTAACAAATAACCGATCAAAAGTACATCAATGCAACTCTATTACCGTATTTACGGTATACCTTTACGGGGACGCACGCCTAGGAATCCCAAGCTTTGTACCTTGGTTTCATAGTGATATTTGAAGCAAAGAAGTTTGTAGTAGTAAGATTAATAATTAGCACTGTATAAACAACACACCAGGCATGGTTTTTCCATGCTTAGTAAAAGTAAAAGTTACCGAGGTGACGTTATGAGTTTTTAAACACAATATCTATTCCTCTGGTGGATTTACTTATCTTCAATACCTTTTTTTATTCATTAACACGTCACGTTCACTCTTGATAACCAACCATAAATGACGTCATTTACTAAGTTTATAAAAATTTACGAAGCATTGAAAAACCCGGCCTTGGTAGCGAGTAATTTAATAATTGACTTTACGTGTACAAACAGAAACTAGTTGTGAGTTACTTTATCACTCTAATACTGATAACCGTTAAACAAAAAATGATGGATTAAATTTATTTATAGAATAATGTGGTCACTTTTTTAGTCGGAATCGTCAACCTTTTACTATAGATTTTATGGTAGATTTTTAAAAAAATAAAATGATGCAAAGAAGGGATACCGACCCCTGACTACTACGCACGTAGTACCCACGGCCGTAACGTCATGGCAGATAAAGTGGGCGTTGATGTACTTTTCTTTTGCGTCACACGAAAATATAAATACAGCTGATGAAAGGCTATTTTTAGTTTATTAGGAAAAAATAAATATGTAATATCTCTTATAGGTCTTAGCCTTTGCACTCAATCAAGATTATTCATTTTATTACTCCATACAAAAAATGTGTACGTCTTATCTTTAATACAATTGTACCACATCCTTTACAGTGTAACTTAACATTGGGTATTTATAAAATTTAAAATATAGGTACAAACTTAAATTTAATCAAAAGTTTTGGAAATACTACGTTTCATTTACAAACACAATGTTAATTCACAATTATTCATATTGATAAGAAGTTTTGTATTTTAATGTAGGTGCATGTCGATAGTGCGATTTCTACCGTTTTACAAAATACACGTTTAAAAAAGTGTCAGTTGCCTATTTTATATGCTTTGGATCAAAGAGTAGGTAGTGAAAATATTGTGTAGGCGTAATTTTATAAATTTGACTTCGTTTTGTATGAAATTTATGGTAAAATTATTCTACGTGAAAATGTGTCATTTTTCAAAAAGAAAACATTTAATTTTCGACCGTTACATTGAATAAGATGAACCATTACTATAATGGAAAATTAATTTTGAGTCTAGTAAATGTGAAAGTTATGCTTATTAGTCTTTCATTTTAGCGTAAATAGGAAATCTGCACCAAGCATGTTTCATCTAACAACATTTTTTCCTCATAAAACCGTTACCCATAAATTACATAACACCAAGTAGCTGTATAATGAATCTTGACTTTTATAATTCGCCAAAAAATTGCCCAATTTAACATCAATTATATTTATGATATATTGAAATCCAAATTATTCATAATATAAAAATTAATACTCGAGTTTGATAATAAAATGAGTGTTTAGAAAAAGGATAAAATAAAATTAATGATATTTGTGGCGAATTGATTGTAATGTATTATGAAATGGTGAGAGCAGCACCGTGTCGTGCTGGCAACATTGACCGGCTGTTGACGCTAGTAAAGTAGCGTGGAGTGAATTTAGCAAGACTTGGAGAAAAGTGAGTCCAGCCATGGCCGATGCCGAGGTGGAGCGCCTGTACCGCAACTATGATCTGCTCACAGAGAACACGGACAACATCAGCCAGGTACGAGTACTGCATGTACAGCCTATACTATATACTATACACTATAACTATAACTATAACAGTGGCCGCATAACCTGGCCTCGGTTCTACACTCAACTACGTGCTCTGTGACCTATCCAGTCATTTAGTGCAATTTATTGCTCTGAACTAAACTTATTGAAATAAAATGCAGCAATTGCTGACATTTGACTCTCGCGTTAGGTAGCTCACTGTTTGATGAAACCGACATCTGACAGCTATCATTCTTATTGCAACAAAATCACAAAAAACTGCTATAACGATGTACATCAACTAACTTTATACAATAAGCTTTTACTAAATTATAACATGTCAGCGAAATTCGTACCTTGAAATTATTTAAAATAAATAGTACAACTTTTTGTAAAAAAATTTTTTTTTTATTTTCAGTACGAGAAAGAATACCTGGAAATATTGGCTGCTGTAAAAGGATCAGACAAAGGAAAAAGACTTGCATCTCAATTTATTGTAAAGTTCTTCAAGCATTTTCCCCATTTGGCCGAACAAGCCATCGAAGCTCAATTAGATCTCTGTGAAGATGACGATCTGGCGGTATGTATTTTTTTTTTTAACCTTTTATATTAAATTAAATACTCTGTTACTGATATTAATTGATTTCAGATCAGAAAACAAGCCATCAAAGATTTACCCATAATATGCAGAGATAAGAAAGAACACACTCAGAGGATAGCAGATATTTTGGCACAACTACTACAAGCCTATGAACCATCAGAACTATTGATGGTCCACAATTCTATTATTGCATTGTTAAAGTCAGAGCCGAAAGGTGCCCTCAGTGGACTCTTTTCCCAAATACAACAAGCTCAAGAAAATGAACTGGTACGAGAGAGGTGCTTTAAATTCTTATCTACCAAGGTTAAACACATCGGCAGAGAGTACATTACGGATGATGTTGAAGCTTACATAGTTGCTGAATGCAAGAAAGTTCTAGAAGTAAGTGTTTCTTACACATTTCAATTAAAAGTTATTTTAAATTTAAACTTTATTCAATTACTTTTTTATGTAGGATGTTAATGCCGAAGAGTTTGATCAAATAATGGAACTTCTGGGAGGAACTCATTTAGGACGTACTGCATCTGGACATCGTGAAATTATTGAATTAATTGCAGCTCAAGTGTTGACTGATGGTGATTTCAGCGCTGGTGAATCAGAAAACATTGACAGATTGATACAGTGTGTAGGACATGCTTTACCATATTTTTCTGTAAGAATCGTTGTATTTTCAGACATCCTATAATTGCAAATAAATTAATCCAAGTTTCATATATTATAGACCACAATAAACTCTACATCCTTTGTGAATTATTTTTGTAACAATGTCTTGCCCAAACTGGATGAAATAGTAAATGCATCTGAAGATGGAGATTCAAAATTGGAAATTTTAAAAATATTTGCAGAGTTGACAATCCATTGTGGATCTTTGGAAAACCCAGAAGCCAAAGTGAAGACAATCTACGATAGTTTAATAGTGAGCTTATTTTCACCCTTTCTGCTTATATATAATTATGTAACTATTATTTATTTTATCAATACCATTTTTCAGAAATACATGCCATTGCCACCTACAGATCAAGAAACTGAAGATGTTTCCCCAGTTCTTGAATTCTCTCATGTTGAATGCTTATTATTCGCTTTTCATAAACTTGGACGTCAGGCACCAGATTTTATAACAGTTGATGCAGCTCAATTAAAAGAATTTAGACTCCGTCTCCAATATTTTGCTCGATTAACCCAAGGATACATTAAGAAATTGAGGGAAGCCACAAATGTAAGTTTTTAAAAAATATCGAGTACTAGTATAAAGAATACATTTATAATCTACAATTTCTTTTATGTTCTTTAGGGTAAATCAAAGACCGAATTGGAATTGGATGAAAATAAAATTAAATTGGTCGCTCTGAAAACCACCTCCAACATTAATACAATAATCAAAGATTTATTCCACACTCCACCTAGCTACAAAAGCATCATTCATCTTTCATTCCAGACACGATCACAGAAAACGGTGAGTTTTTCTTCTTCAATTAAAAAATAAATAATTAATCTAAATTGCTCTTTTTTAGGTTCCACTTGTTGAAACTCAAACAAAAGCTGTCAGGGAAGTGGGAACGAAGCGTCATACACCCATTGTATTTGATGAACAATCTGATCGGCCGTCCGATGAAAAACGTACAAAATCTGACCATCAAAAAATTTACGCTCCTCCTTCCGGAAAATATAGTGATAAGATAAGCAATAATTCTAACGGTTCTAACTTCTCCAACGGCAGTAAATGGAGACGTGGTGGTCGCGGGGGCGGTAGAAATAGGGGAAATAATTTTAGAAATGGTCAATTCCGCCGGAACAGATATTAATACAAAAGTATTCGGTTTTCTATTAAAATAATGACGTCCTCATTCAATATATTGATCGGTTAATAAATAATTGATTTGTGACTTTTGTTATGACTTTCTTAAATACCATACCAAAGGAAAGTTTTGCAAATTACATGAGATCTACATTTTAGTTTCCTTTACAGAACATTTCTTTGAGAATAATACTAGGATACGTTTTAATTAATGTAAAATGTTGTGGATATTTGGTTATTTATTGATGTTGCAGTAAATTATTAATTCGGTTCAATTCAATCATTCGATATATTCATCCAGCGTTCCTCATACTTACATACTAGTATTTACGGTAGGTATAATTTTCTTCAACGAGCTGATCATTTTTCTGCAATCATCTGTAGATTAGTTTTTGCCTCACCTTTTTTTAATATTAATACTATTCAAAGACTCAAAACATCCGCCTATCAGAAATCGAACTCAACGAAAACATTATTTTCAAAGTATCATGGTTCACTTAGATTTCTTTGTTTTTATTTATAACCAACATTTGTAATATGCCATATATTAAATTTATTATTTGTATTTCATTATTTTTTTAAATTTAACACTCGTTTAATGAACTCTCATACATTGAAAAAATTAGGTAGGATTAGGGTTAATATTTTTTTAAACAGGAAGGGTTGCTGAAGTAAAATGAAGAAACATCAAGAATCTACCCAAAGATGAGCAACAATGACAACTGAATGAATCCAGCATCAACAAATCACCTGTGTTACATTTGTATAATACAACCATTAAATTGTAGTGTACAAATAAAGAGTAGTACCGAATATCCTCATTTTTTTCATTTACATTTAATATTCCAAGGGCCTAAAGAATATTATTCAATAATTGTTTAATATAAATCAATCGAGTGATCCTGATTTTTTTTTTCTAAAATGGATCAAAAATACAGATCGGACCTGATAACATATTAAATGAATCTGACCATGCTTCATAATTCAATTTTTAACATTGAAAGTTAAATAGTTTTTTATATTTTTATTACAACATTTATTGATAAATATTTTAGCTGTATGAAAGAGGTATATCAAATAATACATATTAGTGAAATCAGAATATAAAAGTGCAAATTAGTTTATTTTTAATAAATTTCTAAAGGAAAACATTTAAAAAAAAATTATAACTATTGTATTTTATCAACTATATCACACATCATGACATCCAATTCATAAAGAGGATCTGCAGTCGATGATTCTTTTTGGTCGGTATCCATGTGTTCTAATACTTCAGTAGGTATCGTCAACTTTGAATCGAGATCCTCCGGATCAGGAAGGTCTTTCAGGGCATCTTTCAAAATATTCTGTACTCTATCAAGGTGATGTTGAAACCTGAAATCGATATAAAATATTCAGCATATTTGTAATTTTCAAAGAACACGCAATGGTATGTCAGTACCTGAGGGCAGTCTCTATCCGTTGTCTCTTTTGCAATTCCATCATCACCCGCAGAGTCTCTCTGGCCTGGTGAGGGCGAAACTCATTGAGCAAGTGGTGAATGTGGATAAACAGGAGATTTAGATCGTCTACTTTTTCTGCTCGTCGAGGCGAGTCCGGACACTGCACAAGAAGTTCTAGCAAGTCTAAGAAGTTAGCTACTAATGAATGATTCAGTTTCTTGAGTTCTTTCCGCCGTTCAAAATGTATCGGATACAACCTCCTGAAGCCCTGCAAGCAATCATGTAGTTACGGTATAAGTAACAAGTATCAAGCAACAATAACAGTAACAAACAGGTCCACACCTGACTCTCCAGCGACCTGATGATGGTGTCATCGGCCGAGAACATGTTGCCGAACATGGAGTAAGTGTCATGAGGCGGGCGCGGCGGGGGCGGCGGAGCCACTCGGCCTCGGCGCACATTGTCCTCAGAGTACAGCGCCACGTACTGACCGGGCGGCAGCGGCAGCGAGGACACGCTTACGGGGGAACTACTGCGCTCCTTGTCGCCGCTCATCACCATCACTGAATACTCTAACAACTCTGACACTGACACTGACACCGAAGCGCCTCTAAACTTCACATTGACACTTCATAACAAACACTACTGGCAACACTTTTCAACTATAACATTGTTATATATCGTTATTTTTAATTCATCCGTTTGTAAGTAAACTTTTATCGAACGATAGATTATTTATTGCATTCAGACTTTTAAATAATTTCTAAAATATCCTTAAAAAGATGTTAAAATAAAATAATGTATTGTTATTGATTCAAATAGACTTTCCATAATCTCTTAAAATTACAATAAAACTAAGAAAAATAATAATTATTATGTAAAATTAATATTACATAAAAAAAGAAATTTGAATAGAAACAGTTGTCGCACCTGCGCGTTCTGTTGTCAAAATATGTGTGTGTGTTGGTGACAGGGACCAGGAGAGTCTCGCAGCCCGGAGCCCCGCCGCCCGCCGCCCCCTGCCCCAGTGCCCCCCTCCCCCGCCCCTCCCCCGGCCCCCTTCTGCCGCCCCCGATGTTGTAGTACAATGACCGGCAGTGCCGGCGTCTGCTCTTGCACGGTGATTCATAACTTTTAAAAACTTTATAAAGTCTTTTTCATACTTATTTATTTAGAAAGTATTTCACGAAGCACCTCTGACTCGTTTATCAAACTTTAATCAACTAATTTTAATTCATAACATGTAGAAAAAACAGTATCTCCTACAAATTCCTTGACACTAAACCTATGTCAAATTGCACACATTTTTCTATAAATATCACAAAATTATAAACTCTATGAATTAAATAACGGCAGATGCCAAAGTACCAAAATTTTAAAATATTTTTTTATTGATATTTACATTTTTTTCTAATACATCACAACAAATGAAAGGTATCAAATAAACATTCTTCTTCAAAATAAAATTCATAACTGTGTTTTTACTTTACTTTAGATGGCAGGCACCAGCTCTAAGGATGAAAACGGTGAAGATGTGATCAAGCAAGGTTTGATGACCAAAAGATCTCAAAATAAGAAAAGATTCACCCCGGTCAATTACAAACAAAGATGGTTTACCTTGACTAGAAAAGCTCTTACATACTATGATATTGATGGAGAGGTATTACTTTATTTATTATAACTTAAGTTATATACATAATAAATCTATTCACATATTTATATTTAAATCTTACTCCAACATTTTGCTTTAACACAAAAACCACTCAACCAATTTTCCTTTCCGAATTATATTATTTCATATATTTTATAAAATGTATTTAACGATTTCCGATCAATGAACAACAGTTGTTACTGTTCAGGTGAATAGTGTCACATAATTAATATGCATTATGTGTGTTATTTTTTTTGTCTCATGTAATATTTTAAATTACACAGCTGTTCTAGTAAATGTTATACATCGTCAATATCTTCTTTCAGTAAGTTAATTACGTCCAACTAGCAAACAAGATATGTGTTTTTCTGTTTTAAGTCTATGTATGCCTTCAAATTGATCAAAGAGTAATTATTTTCCACCTATTTTAATATACTATCATAATAAAATTAAATATTCTTTTCATTTATTGTCTCTAAATTGAAATATAATTAATATTTCATTACTCATTAGTATGTGATTCAATTTACTAAACATTTCTTCATACTAACACTAAAATTTTCATTGCATGCAGCGTACACTTCATTAAAATCTGGTGAGTAACATAAACATTACACTTAAATACATAATATAGAATTTGTGTTTTAGTAATACATATATTTATTTATCTAACACATTTATAAAATTTCTTCGATACATGTTCCATAATTATCATCGGTAAATTTTTTGAGGAACCAATGCTTTCCCTTCGAGTCTGTTCCTAGCAGTATTGTTTGAGTTATTAATACCTTATTACTTTTATTCTATCAGGCATTTATTAATTTAACTATGAAAATATTATTGAATCGATTATTGCTGAAACATCCTAACTGCCAAAGGTGTATGTAGTTTTGAGAAATCTTAAAAAATTATCCCATTTGAAGAGTATTTTATTTTACAAATTATACTATTTAATATAATAATAATAATAATTTAATGTAAACAATATCAAGGATATACTGCCAAAATGCACTAAGTCATATTTCATAGTTTTGAGATAATGGCGAATTAGTGGAAAAAAAAGTCTCAACAGATCTATAAATTTATGGTATATATTTGAATAATTAACAATGTGGTATAAGTCACTGACTTTATTTATCTTTTCAAATATAACACAATTATAAAAAATACCTCTATTTTTACTAACAGAAACTATGTGTAAAAATGTAAATTTGACTTAGTTATTTATTTTCTCCCGAAATATTGATATGACTAAGTGTGTTTTGGCAGTAGATAAAGTTATAAAAAAACTTTTACAAATGCATCCCTAACTCAAAATCATCACAATATGACTTAGTGCATTTTAGCAGTATACCTTCGATATATAAACGGTACCAATAGAAGATTTTATAATAAAAGTTTAAAACTCTACTATTTTAAATAATCACTGCTAATCACTCATAACAAAATCATTTATATGCTTAGCAAAATATTAGAATATATAGTTACATTTTTTTAAATCGATTTTATTAGAATTAATTAATCATCATCATCACAAGCACTCCAGTTGAGTGATGAACCAAGGCTACTCGCACCAGCATCTTATTAATTCCTAAACTCCTAACTACCTTATAAAATTCGTCCGCCCACCTTAGCCTAGGTCTACCCTGCCTTTTCTTACCCACAGGCTAGCTGGATAGTATTTCCGATACTAATAATTAATTAATACATTACTAAATATTCCCTTTTTTCAGTAGTATAGAGGGCGCCCGCAAAATTTTATTTAGTAGGGCAAAACCGCAGAAAGTTTTCCATGAGCTTGGGCAAAATAATGTAAAATATTTTGACCTAATTTTTTTTTTATTTATCAATCCAGAAGGGGCAAGCGACCCCCACACCTTGCCCCTAACTGCGCTCGCACATGCTTTGTGATGATTATGTTGAAAGCACATCGGAAATACTAGAGAAATAATAGAGAAGACAGGGTAGACCTAGGCTAAGATGGGCGGACGAGTTCTATAAGGTAGTTAGGAGTTTAGGAATTAATAACTGGAGGAGCATTAAGTGGAAGATGCTGGTGCGGGAAGCCTTGGTTCATCACTGAACTGGAGTGCTTATGATGATGATGTATAGGAAAGCGCTTGAAATATGTTTCGGATGTAAAAATATTATTTAAACGTAATCGAGGAAGATTTATTTCCGTGTGTATCACATCGATGGGTGGGGGCGGGAGTCGATAGCTTTGAGCAAAGCGCTTGCGCCCTCCCGTTTTAGGGTTACAAGTAATCAATACTACACACCCTCCGTCCAGGATAAGGGATGGCAGGAGGCGCTACTGTGCAAGGATGAGGATAGAAAATAATGTTAGCATCGGCCGCATTCGGCGCTAGTATATTTATCATGGAACTTGTGGTGTTTTCATATAAAATAGCTCGTCTAGGGTGGGCAGACAGTGGGCGAGCCGGGCTGCAGTGTGCCGCCTCCGCCCTCATCGGGCTCCAACCCGTTCTATCCAGAATCTCATTGAGCATCGATATTGGATTCAAGTCCTACATATATATTTATCTAATACAAGGTTTTTAATCTAATTAATCAAATAGCTGTTCGATTTCCACGTTGTTTTATTATGAAAATTACGTACATCACCCTCTTTCCATCATCAAATATTACTTACACTATTATTATTACAAATACAGTGGTACCTCGAGATACGAATTTAATTCGTTCCGGGATCATCGTCGTATGTCAAAACAATTTCTCCCATACAAACTGCCATTAATCCGTTCCAGCCCCTCAAAAAGTCCTAGCAAAAAAATGGTTTTCTTAACCTACCACGTCTTTTTTAATAAAAAAAATGTTTATGTACATTTTGTAAAATCGGCAATGGATAATTTGAGGTTATAATAAATAAACTAGTAATAACGCACACAATAAATATTAATTGATTTTCACATATACACAATTCTGGCGCGAAATTCTAGTAGTGATCTTCCATAAAAATTAGCGATCATCTATAAAATTATAGCGTATAATAATTCGTATCTCAAATTTTCGTCGTTTGTCGAGGCAGAAATTCTTGAATATTAATCGTCATACCTCAAAACATTCGTATGTCGAGGTACCACTGTACACACGATTGTTTTTATTCTAAAAGTATCCTAGTATTAATAGTGGTACCTCGACATACGAGTGCCCACACATACGTGTTTTTCGAGATCGAGCAATTGGCTAGAGAAATTCATGGGTGTGGGACAGTTTTTTTCTAAACAGCCTACCTGTGTTATTTGTAAGTTTTGTTATTTATTTATAAATACATTTTTTATTAAAAAAACACGTGGTACGTTAAAAAAAAATTTTTTTGCTAGGATTAATGGTAGTTTGTATGGGAAAATTTGATTCGAGTTACGAGCAAAGTTGCGGAACGAAATGAAACTCGTATGTCGAGGTACCACTGTACATAATTATTTAAAAATAATCAGTTTAATAATTTTATGTGTAATAAAATGATCGTTCAATTTTGTAACCGATAAGTTTACTTTCAGAAACGTAAGGAGCGGGGACACGTGGATACATTACACGTGCAGGTTGTAGAAACTGCCTCTCTGAAAAGCGAATCTCTTCCTGGAGGAGCTACGACTGAAGCTCCAGTTCCTACAGGTTTCGCCTTTCAGGTTGGTTATCGATTGGATCAAACCAACGAATACACCCTATACCTGATTGCTTCCAAGGACCAGGATCGTCAAGAGTGGATCAGAGCCATTAGAACTGGTAAGTGATAATAATTTTAAGTTTCTTCAATATATATTGTTATTGATTTGACCTTGAATAAGAGACGCCATCATATTTAATGGTAGGTTTGAAATTGAAGATAAAATCTCCCGCTGTGTTCGTCTAATTGAAGTACAAGTGCCTCTTAAATACTTGTCTTCCCTGTTGTATCTTCTTTGCATAACAACACGCTTCATATGAAAGATTTTTTTTTATTCATTATTGCTCTATTTTTTATACCCAGCAAATGTTTCTATATACATACATTCTTTGCTGGACATCGCAGTTGTTTTTATCCCTAAAATATCATTGATTATTATCATAATAATCCAATCGTTGTTTCCATGCAGCTAACCAATAATCGAAGAACAAATAATAATTGATGTTTTGCATTTTCGATTCGGTCTTATCGGAGGCAGTCTACCATAATGTTTAACCAGGTGAACGTAGACAATCGCACCATAAAACTTCCACGCCATTGCTTCTGTTGATAATTCATAATACATGAATATCGAGTAAATTGAGAGAAAATGTGTTACATGCAGTGTATCTTCAATATCTAATAGAAATTACTCGTTATTTGCTCTCTCTGAATAAAATCTATAAAAAATATTCAATTCCTTGTATCTTTTATTCATATTCGTTTTATCAAAATTGATCACGCTTGTTAAAAAAATTCATTAATCGATTTCAACCAAAAAGAAGCTTGTGTGTGTGTGTGTGTATTTTTTTTTTTATTTGACGTTTATTCTACAAACTTTTGATATAGATAATACACATGTATTATGTTTAGTTTGTTTTTTACCGGTGCTTCGGATTTGATGATGAACAACTGTATAAATAAGAACATTTATTTAAAGGTGTAAATATTTAATCGTACGATAATATTTTCGATGTCCGACAAATAATTTAAAAAAACTTTAACTCTTCCTGTGCTTTATCTACGAGCTACGTTAAGAAATCTTCATAAAAATGGCATCAGAAAAAAAAAATTTGAGTACTCGTATAATTTACCCTACTAACTCAAACCAAATGGTAAATGTAGGTAATTGTATGCATAATGCAAGTAACGAAGCAAAACAATCTCGGTTATCTCGTGTATAATAGGGTCAACACGACTTCCATCACGCGAAGCAATCAATCCGATTGATTCTATTAATATAATTAATTGCACGCAAACGTAGTTTAACTTGTATTGTCCCGTTTACTCCTATTGTGGCTTATCGTAACCGTTATATCCCTAATCAAATAAGGACACTTGTAGTCATCAGTCAACGTAATATTTACTATCACGTACTCACGGTATACTGACTGTGCTTGCATAACAATTCATAAATATATTAATAAAAATAGTCGCCGGATACATTGTATCGAACATACGATTCAATCACGTTGAAAGTGTTTTAACACAAGAGAAAAAAATCAAAGTAATTTAATTCCTTCCCGCAAATGATTATTAATCCTAATGCGTCTTCGTCTTTTTAATTCTTTAGTTCCGCATTTCAGTGAAGTAAGACATCCACTTAGTTCTATTTGATGCTGCAGATCTCCAGTTATTATTCCTAAACTACTTCGTATCCTATATTAACCTAGGTTTACCCTCTCGTTCTTTCCACGTGACCTACTCAAACTAGTGTTAAATCCTCTAATTGCTTATTAAGTGATATAATTATATTTATTTTTCAAATACAATACGTACAGAAGATTATAAATATCAGACTGCAATATCGCAACAGCATTACAGGACGCTATCCCAACGCGATACCGCAGTCCTTATTGGTAGGAAAAAGAATGATATTTACATCGCAAAGCTTATTATGCTGAGAGAGAAAGAAATAAGCTATATAATAATATAAATGCAAAACAGAAAGAAAATGAGAGATAAAAAATAGAAAAAAATAATAATAACATAGTTAAGTTGAACATTGGGGTGCATGTGGGCACTCTGCAGAAACGATACATCCCTCGATTCATTTTGCCCCTTTTCCTACTTAGTTCTTTACACCCCATCTGCCGAATCTTAAGAGGCCTGTTAAATTGAACATCAATATCTAATTCATTTGTTTTATTTCAGTTTGTGCAGATAACATCGGCCTAAGTACACGCTTTCATCGAGGAGTTTGGGCAGGGAAGAAGTGGTCTTGCTGTAGATCAACGACCAAAGCTACAACAGGCTGTGAAGCTGCTACCTGCTGGGCGGCATTAACCCCGCCTCCTGATCTCTTGCTCAACGAACCTTTGCATCTGAACACATCAGGCAAGTCATGACATATTTAAAACGACTAGTCATATCGATGGTCTCAATTTTATTTCACGACGAGTAAAAGATTCCCCTTTGTTAATGTTTAATACATATTAATTATCCCAATTATTTATGCACCTTATCAAAAATACTCTTTATAATAAATTGCTACCTCGCCGCACGAATTATTTTCGTGGACCGCATGCGATGCAATTTTTTTCTCTCATATTAAATTCAGGTCGTCAATTTAATATTGGTAGTTTTTATCTCTCATTATGGTAATCCATGTCTCTACTGATCATCATCGTTGATCATCGTTTACGTTCATTTTCATATGCCCATATCTTTGTGGAAAATTATAATAGATCTCTCTTCTAAATGTGAAAAAAAATCACATAGTAAAAATTCTTGACCAAAATGTCAATGGTCTATTCTAGAGTCTCCAGGGTACGAAATAAGGCCTTAGATAGCTTTGATTTTATGTTTTATTGTAGGTGAATTTCATATCCTGTATCCTTTTACAGGATGTGATCCCTCGTAACGCGATACGTCGTAAATTCCCCTTGTCGTCGTTTCGTATATTAGGTACACGCTGCCTTATAAAGTTTCCTATTTATGGGATTATTTTGCCACCCTTTAGTAATAATGAGTATTTAATACACACTGATTGTTCATACTTTCATATAGCAGAATTTATTTATAAATAATTACTGATTGCTTACTCTTAAACTTGATTGTAAATGCCTTTTATTATTTTTCGTTCAACCGCATAACCTTGTTAAATTAAAAATCACGTACATTATTTTATGGTAAATTATAAAAAGTATTGTTATTGTGAGTTTTTTCCATCATTATGATAAATTATCTATCGCTTGTTTTCCTAAAATCATTTTACCTAAATGTATCTTAGTAGAACTTAGTAGGCAATTATTTAATTAATGTGTACTATATACTTTAAATTCTTTTGTTTTCATATCAAAATGCTGATATTGCCTGATCAAACTAACGAATAAAACCAAGATTATTAACGTAAAATAATAGTCGTTCTAATTTCGTTATTTAGTGGAATTTCTATTTCATGAATATGAAATATAGGGTAGGGTGGGTGATTTTTAGGTGACAAATGTATATAATCAATATATAACATACCGTTAATGATAATATATCTTATTTTCAGTTGATAAAGTCGATTTTTTTATTCATTGAAGAATAGCCAATTAAATTTTATTGTACTGACCACGTTTTACCTTCGCCATCTAACAATCCCATTCAACGTGATAAGCCGGCGGGACTTGGTCGTGATCGGATGTAACACAATTAACTTATTATTACACGTGATTTATATTATCTATGAAATTATCACCACAAACCATAATCATCACACCTGACCTAAGTTATCATCATGATCACACCATCACCTCTGATCTCTCTACACCGAACAGTTGTGCCATGTCATTAGTCGCCATTATTTGCACCGTTCATATTTGTGCCAAACTGGACATAAATATCGTCGACTATTCATCTGTGCCCGTTTTCATTTTAAACCATCATTTGTAGTTACCAAATCTTTG
>JAGTTH010001301.1:0-13557 GCA_022606485.1 Agraylea sexmaculata | reverse complement strand
ATGGAAAGAGCATTCACCTTATACTCCTACCTGTAATTTCTAACAATTGTACCACTGATCCCTTTTCAAATGCCACACTACGTCCTGTACGGTGCGTGAATGCTATTTGCAAAGTTATCTTAGACAGGAACCCACGTAGCGATAATTAAACTTAACAACTCATGAATGCCCAATTATGTGGGATACACTGGTTGTTAATATGCATTACGTGATAACAGCATTGCATTGATCACTTCATATAGAATACTTATTTATAAATCACTTAAAATATTATTAATATCATCAGTGATAAACTAAAATTACTTTCTGATAAGCTTCATTTGGTGATATATGTACTATATATAAATTAAAGAAATATTATATAACTATATAAAAAAGTCTCTATCATGTTACAGTATTCAAGGAGGACTTTTTATAAATTTTATTTTTTTATACACAACGTTCATTCATTGGCTGTTAGTGAACTTAGTACTCACCTAACTTAATAATCACCTCATTATTAACCTTACAATCCAGGAAATCAAAGTAATCCTGGATCAAGACGATCGATCGGGATTTTATATTATTCAGTTGTAATGTCTGATCTAATCGTTTTTTTTTTATAAAATATTAAAGTTTTTTATTGTAATATAAATATTATTAAATGACAATAGCTTTCTGTAAACATCTAGGTTTGGCTTTTTTTAATGAACACATAAATATTTTTTAGGATCAATAAAATATACAACGCACGTACCTTAATAAATTTATAAATAAGCATTTGAAATAGGTGCAAAATTACACATTCAACTCAAAAACGTATTTTTTAGATTCATTTATATCACCTATCAATTATTTTGAAACTATTAAAATTGTCTACAATTTTGTTATACTTTAAACGATTTGTAGAATTTTATTAGTTTCATGGCGATAATTTAAAATATACTAGTTCAAATGGTATATTTAATCCAATTTACTTAATATAAAATCTACTGATATCTAACGTAGTCATACAAACTAATTCACCTACAAATAAATGTAAATAGATACTTATTTAAAGAAATTAATTTCCACTATGTTTTTACTACATGTTGGTAGTCGAGAGCGCTTAGACTGTAATAAAAATATAGTGGAAATTACATACTTATTTCTTTAAATAATTATGGAATTCCATCAAGTAATCAATACGATCAATATTTTTTTAAATATATACATTTGATTATACAAGTTAAATGGACTTAAAATATCTTTAAGTGGTTTAAGTTTTCTTGTAAAAATTCCTAGTTTTTCAATGTATTGGTAATACTTTCGTATGAATGAATAGCAGAAAGGAGAAAGGTGGGTATTTGATTTATAATATGAATAGTCTGTAAGGTGTGATGTGGCCGACGATTAGCGGACATTAGACACGATGTGTAATAATCAACAAGAACGTGTTAATAGTCCGTAATTGGATATAATAATATAAATAGTAACAGTAGTAATGTAAGGTGGACAGCAAAAGAGGCGGATGTCAGGGCGGTTAACTCGACCAGTTTAGTGAGCCACTTCTACAATACATATAACAACAGTACACTTGTCCTTAGATACACTATTATATTTATATTAATAAGAATATTAAATCAATTAATTATAAACAGTGCAGTCCTCCAGTATTAAAACACTGATTTGTCCACACACTGAGGAGGCGAGCACGGTGACATATCGCCTGCTCCAGCGTATAATATCGTAAATGCAAAAAAATCTGTGTGTCTATGGAACTGAGTCACATATTGTATGTATAAAAAGTCAAAAAATGTTTTTCAATCATTATTTAACCTATTAAATGGGACTTTTTCGAAATAGTAAAATAGTCCTATTTGACCGGCAACTAATGTAGATTCATCCATTATCTATAACACATTTCATGTCTATATAAATAGAAGGTATTTAATCGTAAATTGTTATATTTCATAAATAATAATTAAACCGAGTGACATGTGACAGGCAGTGTTACCCAATACAATAATATGAGACGTTTAGAAACCATGGGGATTAAATCGACTGCTTCAGCGTATAATATCTTAGGTGCAAAAAAATTCTGTGTGCTCTTAAGCCATTATGGAACTGAGCCACATATTGTATGTATGAAACTTAAAAAATGTTTATTATTTAACTGTGGGACTTTTTCGAAATAGTAAAATTGTCCTATTTGAGCGGCAACTAATGTCGATTCATCTATTATCTATTACACATTTCATGCCATTAAAAGGTATTCTATCGTAAATTGTTATATATTATAAATAATAATTAAACCGAGTGACACGTGACAGGCAGTGTTACCAGATTAAATATGTGGCTCAGTTCCATAAAGACTTAAGAGCACACAGATTTTTTTGCACTTATGATATTATACGCTGGAGCAGTCGATATTATCGATCTTTTAATCAATAGAATGCTCTGATATTAACCGGATTTCGAATAGGCTATTTATTATTTAATAGCTACAAATCGTTAAAAATATCATTCCATTAAAATTTATGGTTAATATAGAAGGTATATTAAATAAAAATAAATTGACTAACGGACAACACCCATCATACCGATGATGAGAATTATGTATATGAATGTTTTTTTGGATTGAATAGAAGTTTCACCAAGAATATTCGTTTTTATTGACAAAATATCCAGCGTTATTTTGAAAAAAAAAATTCTTTGATCGGTTATTACGACTGAGAGATCGGGAATATTACTAATAAAACCCCGATCGATCGTCTTGATTCAGGTTTTACTCTGATTTCCTGTATTGTAAGGTAAATACTGATTATTAAGTCGGTGACCTGTGTAACAAGTAATAGTTAATATCACAGAAAGACAATGAATTAACACGTTATTGTTTCTAAAATATAAATTTGTGTAAAACCCTCTCAAAAGACCCTTGGAGCGTATATATATAAAAAAATACTTTGAAACCACCCTATATTTTCTACGACATAAATTTCAGCGAAATTTTGCTTGTTATTTGTTTTGAAAGCATTGGTACCCAATTTATTTATTATTTCGATGGCTCATTATCATAAAAACGTTTCTACGTATTGAAAGTTTACAAGGTGAAAAGAAAATATATATTTTGGTTCAAAACACTAGGGGTATTCAGAATATTTTTATATTTAGTCGGGCAGAGCCGATCTGTCGGTAACCTGTGTAACTAGTAATAGTTAAGATCACCGACAGACGATGTATTAATACGTTGTTGTGTCTAAAAAACCAAAATTCGAATTTATTATTATGTGTATTTTTTATAACCAAGGGGGATATTTAAATAAAATGATCCCCAATTACACAAGTTAGATTTGATAATTCCATATAAATAAATTAATGATCGATTATATACAAATTCAAAATTATTTAAAAAATACTAATTGTAAACATATATTTGTGAACTTACGTCTTTACTGGGTACACAAATGGGGGTCCCTTCTTTCACGATACCGGCTTCAATTTGTACCCCTACTACGATTGGGTCACGAGAATTGAACACGTACTGCGGTAATATCTGTAATTAAAAGTAGCGGTAGAATAAAGAAATAACTAAAAATTACAATACAAATAAATACCTTCAATTTGCAAGGGAACACAGCGATGTTTTTGAATTCCTCCCTCTTGCGTTGTTTGAGGGCTTCTCTGTGTGCCATGAACTTGTCGAAGAGATGATAGATGATGTCTGCCTGGAAGATGGTCACACCTACACTGTCTGCCATTTCCTGGGCGTCCTTTTCCACTTTCACGTCGAAGGCCAAGATCACAGCATACTGAGATTCATGCTCCAGCATCGCTGAAGCCTTCATCACGTCACGCTTCACAACTGGACCGATTCGGATAGCTGAATACTGAAATTATATAATAAATAAATATAGTGACGCTTTCCCATAAGTCCCTTTGTAAGGGATTGACCAGGCCACCGTGGCCTTTAAGGGAGAATATAGAGGAGATGGTTTCCCAAGCCACCATACAGCAATGAGTCCTTCAGATGTACACGCTACAATAACAAGTAACACTTTCCGGTGCCGTGAATCGAACCCGGGAGTCTCACTCACGAATCCGTTACACTAACCACTGGGCCACAAGGCAGCTCTAATAATAAATTAATAAACTAGACAAGGGGATGAGAACTACAACCATGAACACAAAAAAGTGTAATTTTTTTATTTGACAAATAAGTGGGTAATAGTTACGAGGATTCTTATGATATATATGTATTAAATAATTTATAATCTGTTTGTTTTTTCCTTTGAAAATTCATGATGAATTCAGTTGATTTCTCTCCTTCTTCGAAAACGCGCAAAGGAAATAGTATTGTTTTTTTTTTGATAATTATTATCTGATGGAATAACAATTACAAAGTATAAATTCATATAAAAGAGATAAAAAATTATAGATTTTCTTGGCAACAAATTGATAAATATTTTCTTGATATTATCTAACCCACGGGTGTGGTTAGATAAAAGGTAAATTTGAAGGTCATAACGATTGCGACCAATCAGACGCGTTTGTGGATTTCCAGTTGGCGTTGAGATTATTCTAACACTCGTGGCACAGAGAAGAAGTTTGTGCTATTAAATTAATTGATTGTAAGTTAGTATTTATATAAATATCTTATCATAATTCATAGGCCATCAAAGACGACTTAGGACCATTTTTTTTAAGTGGTTTTTAATGATAATTCCTATTATTCAGAAAATCTCCTACCTAGTTACATAATATCGGCGGTAAAAAACCGGCTCAAACCTTTTTAAAATTCGAGTTAAATATTAATCGACTTTTTCATTCGTAATGTTAGAATTAAAGTAAAAAATAATTTTAGTGGTTAAGAGTCATCTTTGATACTAGGCAACTCAATTAGTTAACAGTTAGTTAAGTTTACTCTGTGATACTCAGTGATGGATTTATTTCAGAATCTAAGAAACCCAAGCGAAACTTTATATATTAGTTAAATAAAATGATAATTTACTTAATCGATATTCAATAGGAAAGTGTGGCGACTTAATAACCGGGCGGTAACTTTATCCTCATAGCACGTTTTGGGGAGGCGATTGATTTCTAAGTAATTCTAAACAATTTGTATAAAAAACAACATGTGATATAAGATTGGGATCAATCTTGTATTCATTATGTAATATTAGAGGCCGGTGGTTAATTACGAGAGTGACAGGAAATTGAGTCGAGGCCGCTTGGGGCTAGTGACGGGAAATCCGCCGTAAACTTTCCTATGTGGAATGATAATAACACACAAACACCATTTTTAATTATATCATAATATTATCTTATAGTAATAATCCCATGCGCGTGAAATGAATCAAAAGTATTCATATGAATCGATTAACCGCGCGTGAACTTACGCCGAACGGATATTGAGTCATTTGAGCCTTTGTATACTGAACGAACACTCATTTGTGTATAATTTAAAAGTCTTATTTTATCCTTGAAAAGTAGGGTAAGTGTGTACATATTTGAATATATTACAAATGTGTAAATAAGTTAATAATATAGCATATGCCAAGTAGTAAGTCATGGTATTTTTTATATATTCTATAACCCAAGCCTCAGTTCCCAGAATGTTATTGTATTTATCCATACACATAATATAATTAATTTTACCAAAATGCAAAGCAAATATTATGTGGTTTCAAAAAAAAAAATATTAAAACAATAAATTAAGAAATGACGTCAATTTTCAAAAACAGCATGACGTTCGTTACAATATAATATTAATATGAAAGTGAATTATTTGGGATTCTCAGAATAATATTATGTATTCCTTTATATTTTTTTTTAATGGACTCCGAGAAAAAAATATTAAAATATTTTTTTCTAACAATTTGATGAAATGGTATTTTACAACGATTAAATGTTTTTCTTACAAATTTTGCCTCAGATCCTGTAATTAATTAATTTTTATGAGATAAGATAATTCTATATAATAGTATTTTAAATATGTGTATAAAATCTTCACGTAAAAACGTCTTCTTAGGTTGCAAAAATATTATCAACAAGTTGTTCTTCTTAGGTTGTAAACATCCCTGTAAAATTATATATTAATTTTCTCAGGTAAGGTTTATAATAAAGGAATTAAAAATACAGACCTTTCAAATGCAAGATGTTAAATGTAATATGTGAAATTAATTATAAAAAATAATTTAAATATCGTGACGCCTTCCCTATTGACGGGAGTCCCTTTATAAGGGGTTGGCCTTTACGGGAGAATATAGTAGAGATGGTTTCCCAGGCCACCACACAGTAATGAGTACTTAAGATCTAGTTTGCTAAGCTAGATCTACCAAGTGACTCCGGTGCCGTGAATCGAACCCGGGAGTCTTCACTCACGAATCCGTTACACTAACCACTGGGCCACAAGGCGGCTCTAAAAAAATAATTTCAAAAGAATATTCATGTTAGAATGCATACTATTTCAGAAAAATTAGTTCAAAAGGTCAGAACGATTATCAAATTAAAAAAGAACAACCCGCAGCGGATGTGTGAGCTTTTAACACCAGACTTTTAATTCAATGAAGGTTTAATTAATTAGAGCCTGGGAAAAGGGTTACGTGGGAACAATGCACAATTGTTAACGTCTAAACTAATTATATTATTCATTCATTCAATAAGCGTATAAGGATAAATTAAAAATATGGCGGTAGAAATAATCTTGGCTGTGAGATAACATAAAATCGTTCCAAAAAAACAATATTTTTATATATAAAAAAAATAATGTACAGGCCACCATTTTCTTGAATTGAATAGTGCCGAATATTTTGGACCACGGTTCTGCTTTAAAATAACCATAATACATATACGTCAACTTAATAACTCATTCAAACTGAATCACATTATCTAAATTAACATTTTGCAGAGGCACTATCATATGAAACTTTGTACGGGTATATATTATAATTATTTTTATGGTTAAATGTATTAAAATAATCTGTTTGAACCACGGCAGTGATTGTGATGAAAGGTTTATGAAGTGGGTGTAAATAATTGACGCGCTGTAAATTCATCAATGACGTATTTTACTTTAAGCCAACCGTTTTATTTTCAGACACCGAAACTGAATTCCACACCATTGATCCTAAATCAATTAACATTAGCTGGGGGAAGTCTTTGATGATGACATTCAGAAATAAATACAAATTAAAGCCAAAAGCGAGCGGAAATATCCCGAGAAATGCGTTAAAAATAATGATGGTTAAAAAAGTTTTAAAAAAGACCAGAAAATGATTGTATGCGAATATTTTAATGTTGTACATTTGAATTAAATCAATCTAGGATTGAAATTATGTCTATTCATTATAAATTTGTACAATGTGTATACCTTATTATTTTGAGCTAAATTGTCATAATTTATTTCATGGTAATTATTTTTAATTGAGTAGGTAAATATCTATTTATCAAAAAATAGTTAACAAGATTTTTTCCTAGAAAAGTAAGTACTCGGAAATTGGGCGCGCATGTGCCAATAGAAAATTATTTTGTTATTTTCATACCTACTAATTTCACATTTTGGTCCACCTGTTTGTGAAAACCATATTTATCTCCGCTAATAATAATAAGGCTCTGTCATACAATCCAATGTGTCCCATAGTGTAAAATTACTTTAAAAAATTAGACACAATCATAATTTAGATCGTGGTGACGAAACTGAACGTTACTACTGATAAGAATGCCAGATAACTGGATGTATACATATCAATATTGGGGATAAGCAAGCAGATGAGTCTGAGTGATCAAAATCATTTAAATGTCCAGCCTTCTAACATCGGTGGTGTCGAACTGAACGCCTCAAATGTTAATTAATAAAAAGATCGCGAACGGCAATCGATGGTGTAAATCTGACATGGTGGCAGCAGTTCTGTGAGAAAAAGTCAAGATAACGATCAATGAAGATGCGTGTTCAGTGAGAGAGAATAATGATTACTATGATTATAATAATACAAGCACGATGAATGGCAGAGCAGGCGAGCGAGAATGAATGTGTTATCTTATGTAATTTCATTCATAATAATAATACACTGCGGCTACGAAAAAAAAATGCCCATTCACTTATATATTATACGTAGTGAATCTCAGAGGTGGTGTCATTTTTCTCGTATTTAAAAATATATTTTTATTATTTATTAGTAGGAAATGTGGGATTTAGTGTCACGGTCGATGGAAGTTGGCAGGAAGTGGTTGGTGGTGAATGCAGCGTGGAAGAAATATTCATTGGGAAGTTAAACTTCCTTGTGAGAGACCCTCTATTAAAACTAAAGGAACAGAGGACTTCAACCGAATAATTATAATTATAAATCAATTAATATTTCACATGAAAATATCACAATTTTCATTAAACCCATACAATCGTAAGACCCGAATAGCGCACCGCATTTTCTATCGAATATTTTATACATTTAGGCCGGATTTTGCCATGCTTAGTAAAATTTACTATGTGACAGCTACATAGCTTTCTTACTCCTTTTTTTTATTAAAAAAATTACAATGTATCGATAATTCCACCTTGTAAATTTTTACATAATAACGACTTCCTAAACACGGAAAAAGCCTAGCTTACACTATTTTATTTGCTTTATGGACAACTTATAATCATTATGTAGAGTTTAACTAACACGAACAATTTTATTAATTTTCATTAGTTAGAAAAATTATTAATTTACGTTAGTGTTATTTTCTATGAATTGGTCTAGGATGCTTTGAAGAATTTTTTAAATTTATTTAATGTTTGATGGGGACTTTTTTAAGTTTTAAATCAATTAAAAATAAGCATGGTTATATATTATATATAGTTAAACTAATGATTTATGTTTTTTTTAAAATAATAAACAAATCTGATTCGATAGTTTTAAATTCTTGGAAAATTGATTGCAAAGAACCTAAAATCGAAAATGAGTCTAATTTTTATACCTAATCAAAATATCGGTACATACAGTACAGTACATATGTATTCACCACTACATAAAAATTTATTTTGTTTTTGTTATATATTAACTAACATGTATTAATATCAGTTTCACCATTAACCGTAAAGGCCAATAGAAGAGGTGTCACGATATAAAAATAAAAAAAAAATAGTAATATTTTTGACTTAAGAGAAATAAATCACACTAAAAGTGAAGCAAAACCCCCTTTTAAAACATCAATATATATATACATAGTATAGTTATATATATATATATATATATATATATATATATATATATATATATATATATTTTTTCACTTCTATAAAACAATGTTGTTTCTGTAGTAACTTTTATTACATGTTGTTGGCAGGAAGTAAATAATACTAAATTGAATTGATTATTTAACAGCTACCATAACTTGTAATGAATTTAGAGTAATAAGGGATTTAAAAAAATGAAAATGTATTGAATTACTTCTGAAGAAACCGCCTATAATTGTATGATTTTGAGGTCGTCTTTTTCAAGATAATTTGATTGGAAAGGCCTGATTTTAGTTCGCGCATGGAGGAAATGATGAAGGAGGGGAGTTGTTAGTCGTCAGCTGTTGAATGCAACGGTTCGATGAATGAGCTGAACCGAATGAATGAATGAATGGTTGTATGAATGAATGAATGAATGAACGGATACTACTGCCGGAGGAAGTCGAGAAATCAAAACGCGTACTGGCGGATGTCAATCAATCTACAACTACATTATTACAACTTTTATATTAAATAGCTATGGCCGAGTTATCTTTATAGACCTATAACAAAATACACAGCCAATAATCAGTCTTTCCAAAGAGAATTTCTGGATATTTAATACATACTTTTTTATCGAATACACAAGAAATAACGTTTGTTAGTCCCACTATTTTTTATGGCGATTAAGATGTGTAAATGCGATTATTCAATTCCATAAAGCTTCAAGTTGATTATAAACAATATGAATATTTCTTTGTTAATAGATTACAAATAGCGTAATATCTCAGGAGATAAGAAGCGTAGCTACAAATACTGTGGTCATGGGTTCAAATCCCGCTCAAGTCAAGATTTTTTCTAATTGATTTGATCGGTTATTACGACTGGGAGATCGGGAATAATATTGATAAAATCCCGATCGATCGTCTTGATCCAGGTTTAATCTGATTTCCTGTATTGTAAGGTAAATACTGATTATTAAGTCAGTGACCTGTGTAACTAGTAATAGTTAGGATCACCGACAGATAATTAATTAACACATTGTTGTGTCTAAAAAACCCTCTCAAAAAAACCTACATCAGAGATGTAGGTTTTCTGGTATAGACGACTGTTTTCTCTTAATAATAATTAAAAAAAACTCTTTTTACAAGGTAATTAAATGCATAGATCGATCGGCCATTTTCTACAAACAGTTAGTTCAACAGAGGAAGAAAATACCCGTGTTTTTTTTTTAGTTATCAAATACAATTTATAAATTTAAATTAGTATTATATATCGACGACTTACTTCACAAACGTGATATCTCAAGTAAATCAAATTGTGGAGAAGCAAAAAAACGTGTTTCATTAGTTTTAATTTGGAGAATTTGTATGATGTATAGATGCAATAAAGTACATTTTTAAAACAAATTGAGTTATCCGATATACACATTAGCAAGTCATAGATCTGGTTGTATAAATATTAAGATGGCGGACCAAAGAGACGAGTCTGAGTGAGACAACACAAAATTTTTAAGCGCGTTAAATGTCAGTTCGTGTGATTTTTTCAAATACAAGTGTACATCGCTCTGTTTAATAAGTCAAACTCATCTGCTTGGTCCGTCATCTTGATATTTATACATCCAGCTGTATGGCCTGCTAATGTATCAGTGGTATCGGTTGAAGCTATGTGTATGTATATATTGAGAAAATAATTAAATACCGTACATACTGATTTATCGCATCAATTTTAATTTTCAACGGAGTATGTCATTCGGAATGTTTAATTTATTATCCTTATAAATTTTAATTTAGTTAATGATGATTCGAAGTCACGATTTCTGTTGGTTAATCACTTTATAACCGGATGATTATAATTCTAATTTTCACTCGCCCATTCTATTAAGTCTGGGCGTATATTTAACGATTTCCGGCCCCTTACGACCGAACTTTATGTTTATTCTCACTTCCAGAACATTCGTTTGGATCATTGTACCAGAATATTGACAGTTCTGGAGCCGAAACCATGATGATGATACACAAGGCGTCAGACCGTGAATCTTGAACGTAGTATTTCACGTTGTACCTACATACACGTGAACTTTCGTGGGAACGAACTTGTGTTCACTTGCTGTGCAGTTCAGCTACCGTGAATACGACATTTTATCTAACAAATAAATCAAATATTTGATTTTTAAATCAATCAGTACAGTCTAGCATACACGTAACGTTTTATATTACTTACTGTCTGTCAAAATGAAATTAATTTTTAAAACCAGTTTCATTATATGTTATATGATTCATTGCGTACCCTTCACATGAAACCATACTCGGTTTGATATTTTAGAACTGTAGCAGCTTTTAATGACTATTCTTAAAATGGAATTCGATAGAATTGGAGTAAAAGTGAGAAATGACATAACGAACCCGTGGTTATTTTTAACATAGCGCGGACGTCACAGGTATGGGATTTATATTTAACCACTGTTGCATTGATTCTCTTATTATCTCTCTTATTTTTTTTATAATTTTACAATTGCAACAAGTGTTAAACGTATAAAAAACTACTTAAGAGCTAACGGATAAAGTAAAATATATCAAATATTAGTCAAGTAGTTATCGAAACTAAAATAGGGCTATAAAAGAAAGGATGCAGTTATATTATTTATCGATGGTAAAAAGACTATAAAATGAATTTAACAGCCAAAACATATTAAAGTTATCCCTTATGTTTCTGATAGACGCGTGACTACAAATACTGTGCTCATGGGTTGAAATCCCGCTCAAGTCAAACAATTTTTTTTATTGATTTGATCGGTTATTACGGGAGATCGCGAATAATATTAATAAAATCGCGATCGATGGTCTTGATCCAGGTTTACTCTGATTTCCTGTATTGTAAGGTAAATACTGATTATTAAGTCAGTGAAACCTGTGAAACAAGTAATAGTTAAGTTCACCACCTCAAATATTCCTCCTTGAAAACCGTGAATTGGTAACTACGTTTTTGAGTTGTACATATATCAGCAAATGTAGCTTATTAGAAAGTAATTTTAGTTTATCACTGATGATATGAATAATATTTCAACTGGTTTATAAATAAGTATTCTATATGAAGTGATCAATTCAATGCTGTTATCACGTAATACATATTAACAACCAGTAAATTATGTTAAAAATATTGGAAACTTAATCCAATTATTCAACTGTTTAGGTTTGTTTTCATACAATGCAAATTAAAAAATCTGGAATGGTGGCGTTTACACTACTATTTAAAAAAAAATGTAGACATAATTCTGAATGTTTAAATTGATTATTCCAATTTATTCAAATCATAAATACGAGTAACGCTCGTTACAAATTATCTGGTCATGCATCATTTGGATATGAAATGAAACATGTCAATTGTTATTTACAAGCATATTTTTTCTACACGCGACTTATTGATAAGAAGAAGTGCTGTTTACTGTTTAGCGGCTGTTCTCGTATCAAATGTGTGACATAACAAACTGACGATCCACATCCGCTGATAAATATTATACATACATCACTGAAAACAAATCACACTAATATTAACGTTTTATCGTGTGCACTGGGAGGAAATACCGAAATTCAATGAATATAAATAAATAAATACTGTGACGCCTTCCCTATTGGCGGGAGTCCCTTTATAAGGGGTTGGCCAGGCCACCTTGGCCTTTACGGGAGAATATAGTAGAGATGGTTTCCCAGGCCACCACACAGCAATGAGTACTTAAGATCTAGTTTGCTAAGCTAGATCTACCAAGTGACTCCGGTGCCGTGAATCAAACCCGGGAGTCTTCACTCACGAATCCGTTACACTAACCACTGGGCCACAAAGCGGCTAAATAAATATAAAATATATAATTAATTGTATACAGTAATGCAGATATACCAAGATAAGTTCCACCCGAGTTAAATTATGTAACCACTTTTAAAAATAGTGAAATATTCATTATAATACCAGCTCAGGGAATAAGGCAGGTTCCTACAAATACTGTAGTCATGTTATAATATAATTAATCATATTGTATTTATTTATTTACGCTTCGAGGAGCTTTTATTTTAGAAAGGGTTTTTTATACTAAACAACGTGTTAATTGTCTGTCAGTGATCTTAACTATTACTAGTTATTACTAGTATTCAATAATTATTACAATTTTATGGAGAAGGCCAGTAAAATCGCAAATACCAGCGTAATACAAATACCGTGGTTATTGGTTCAAATCCCGCGCAAGTAAAAAGAAAATTATTTGATTGGTTTTTACGATCGAGAGATCGGAAATAATATTAATAAAATCCCGATCGATCGTCTTGGTCCAGGATTACTCTTATTTCCTGGATTGTAAGGTAAATACTCTCGGTGACATGTGTAACTAGTAATAGTTAAGATCACCAACAGAT
>JAGTTH010001300.1:0-11558 GCA_022606485.1 Agraylea sexmaculata | reverse complement strand
ATATATATATATAAATAATACTATAAAATAATGTTTGTATAAAATGTATTAATAGAATGTATATAAAAAAAAAATAAAGTAAGGTGTATGAAGACATAATATAAATGTTGATATATAAGGTCACTCCTAAATAAGTCATATAAGTAGCAGAATTTGTGGAAAAGAGTTCACCCAGGTGTAACCCAACCTGCCATTTGTTCGAGAAGCATGCATCAGGTAGGTTAGGGTAGACCTTTCCAATGCATTGGAGTAATGAAGTTATTTCCCTATGCATTGGATTATGATTTTTTTTTTAAATATAATTTAGTATAGTAATATAATAAAGGACAGGCTTTGGTCTGCACAGGAGCAATGAGTCCTGGATGCAACAGCTGCATACAAAATTCCCGAGTGAGGTGTTTCAGAGCCATCAAAGGCTTCACCTCGTAGAGCAGATGTTTCCTTGCTACGCCATACGCATATTTCAGCATGCACCTTCAATCTTAGACAACTTCGTCGAATATCTTATAAAATGTAATACATATCAAAATCAACCACTCAATGAAGAATTATTTGACCCTATATAGTTTGGATGTACACAGTTTTTTAGATTACTCTCTTGATATACAAATACATATTTAATCGAGTTAAAAGTTCTTCGGCACGTGTGGGTGAACAAGTAATCTGTTTCAATCCATATTAGGCACATATTGCCGACACGCAGGAGCAATATGGACGAAAAGAACACCTCCACAGTACGACCGCAAAATATTTTTATATTATATTATTATTAATAAATTGTCGTTTTGGTAGAATTACATTAATTTAGACGTTAAAGGACTGTTTGACTGAAGCGCCATTAAATTTTCCTTAATTAATTATTTATTTTTTATTAATAGAAAACAGCTTTTTTGAGATCTTAACTATTACAAGTTACACAGGTCACCGACTTAATAATCAAAATTTACCTTACAATACAAGAAATCAGAGTAAACCTGGATCAAGGCGATCTCTCCGGATTTTATTAATATTATTCCCGATCTCCTAATCAAATCAATTTAAAAAAAATTACTTGAATGTGATTTGAACCCATGATCACAGTATTTTTAGTCACGCGTCTTATCCGCTGAGCTTATTATGCTGGTATTTTTATTATGAATATAATTTAAAAAATATATTTTTTGTTTTTTTCCTCCTTATGATGGTGTACTTATTTTTCATTGATTATATTTTATTTGTAACTGTGTATAAAAGTCAAATAGACTTTTTAATGTTTATTTGTTTGTAAATTCCGCAATTTTTATTTGAATGAGTCTGTGTACTTTCAACTATAAAAAATATATCTTTAGTTAATAAATTATTGTTCTTTTTATTCAAAATGCTTACTCCCATAGTCGTGTTAAAGTAACTTATAAATATACTTTTAGGAAGAAAAAAAAGATTATTTAAGTCGTCTTTTTTAAGAGAACATGTCACTATTTCATACAATTTATGGTGAAATTAATAAATATAAAACAAAATGGTGTATATATCATAGAAATGAATAAATAATCAACACTATAGTATTTTTAAAATTGGCTTCATAATAAGGAAAAGAGTAACTTTGACTTATTTATTTCGTTTTTATTCATATCATTTATATCTTATGGTCTGTCTAAAAGCCAGTTGTTTTTATATTTAAGATATTGATGTATTTTTAATCAAATTTATTTATTTATATAATTCTCGATATTTTATTGTGTCACCACAGAAGAGAAAAGGTCTGTCCGGCCTTCGTTGAATCCGCCAGACGTACATTTCTGAAATTGCGTCATTTATTTCTATATAATCATATTTCACCGGCGATATGTGTCTGTTTCTATATTTTATATATTATTACAACCCGAATTTGGCAAAAAGCCTTCGATGACAAGAATATTTTCGTGATGTTTTTCAAATGAATAGGTGCGGTGTGTATGACTCGCCCTCGTATTAATTATATTGAGACACTTAAATTGTAAAAAGGGGATGAATTTACAGCCCTTATTAACGTATCATAATAATATTACTTTCATTATTTTCCTAATATAATCTCGATGTGTAGGTTATGGTTATTTAATCGACGAATCCCGGTGGATTAAAGTAGTCCGGGTGAGTTATGTACTCCAATATTGTGCACTACCATCTCACCCCCAACAAACACCTTTCTTTTTCTCCTTTTATCTTCAACCAGCCCTGCCATTGTTTCGTTTTCAATTTTCAGATAGGAGGATTAATATGCCATGTGCCATTGAAAAACGGTTTTTATTGTACCGCGACCACTTAAAATATGATTCATATACGCAATAATTGAGTTACACATCATACCAGAATAATTCATGTAATAAATACTCTTTAAAGTATGATGTATGTAAAATTATCCACTATGGGGAAGCTGGATATCTTTAAAAAAAATAAAGAAGATGGATTTAGGCGTTTAGAATAAAAATGCAGTTCGAATCAATTAGAGTTTAAGCAGAAAAACATACATTTGTAATACATCATTTATTTTTTAACATCAAAATAAATAAAAATATTTTAAGGTTTAAGAGAATAGATTACAACCAATATTTGCTTTTGATTTATGTGATCATATTTAAATAAAAAATCCTATACAAACAAAATACATTAGTTAAATAAAAGAGTTTACTTTACCTTAAAAAAAGTAACTCATTTTTATTTCCGAACTTGCTTGCTTGCTTGCGAAAATGCTTCTTTAGTTTGTAATATTCAATTTTAGGCTTGTTATGATTTTATATAAACATATTATATAGGGTGAAAAACATCGTTCTTATTCGTAAATGTTTCGCTATTTTGTTTGATTTATGTTAATTTGTTAATCTTACACCCCTGTCAAATGGCTTTTGCCAAAATTAGAGTAAACCTTGATTGAGAGTTTCAACTGTAAAATGATTCGAACCTATAATTACAATTAAATTCAATAAAAATTCAAAATTACATAACTGATGCATGCTTCTCGAACAAATGGCAGGTTGGATTACACCTGGGTGAACTCTTTTCCACAAATTCTGCTACTTATATGACTTATTTAGGAGTAACCTTATATATCAACACTTATATTATGTCTTCATACACCTTACTTTATTTTTTTATATACATTCTATTAATACATTTTATACTTTTTTATTACTATTGTTTTGTCTGTAAAAAAAGCTCTTCTGGGCGTTGACATGGAAACATGGAAAAAATAAATAAATAAACATCTGGTTTGAATAAAATTATTATTTAAAATATGGCGTAGTCCAGTATAGCGTAACAATGTATGGATAAAATAAAGCTTCATTTTGAACAGAATTAAAATTACACCTGTATTAATAATTAATTGATTAATTTTCGTAAATCCTGTGTGAATACATTTAAATATTTAAAAAAAAATCCAGATTTATATATGTACATATTTTCTTCTAACCTTATTGTAGGGGTATGATATATTTAATTCAACATTCTGAATGATTGTATTATTTTTCAGAATTGTAATACTTTTAGTATATTATGCGTGTTTTATGTTGCAGTGAAAAATGTGTTTGAATTATTAAAATGGTAGAATCAGAGCCAAGATCACAACCATCAATTATTTAGTTGTTCTATCGGCCGCTAGTGCTCACACACCATACAATATTTATAACACTCAAATCTCTACATCTTTAATCTTTTCAAGGACTGACCATATTTTTTATATATACGCCAAAAAGAAACCACCGAAACACATAACATATTGATGGAAATAAAAATAAATAAAATAATTGTAATCGGCCTAAGAAATTTTAAATTGTAAATCAACTTCATATATGTATCTATGCAGATTAATTTATAAATCTAAATATGAGGTTTTTAAGCTATATTATCATTGAAAAAATAATTATTTTTAATTTTAATAATTGGCATTAAAAAAAAATATGTTTTTAGAAATCCAGTTTTAAAATCTTATAAAATGTACATCTACTTTAAAATCGACATTTTATAACTTCAAAGTGGAGTTTTTTTTATCAAATATTACAGCTTAGGTTTAAGAGAATTCGTTACGAATTGAATTGAATGATTTGAGAGTTTCCGATTCTAATTACCTTAATAATAAATACAACCCATGCTTTATATTTTTATTGGAATACGTGAATATATATATTATGTTTATAAATACCCACCCATACTTTTTGTTTCTCATGTTTTTAGAGCAAATGTCAAACTTAAGAAATTCACAGAGGCTATATAATCATCACTAACTGTCATTTATTTATTTATTTACGCTCCGAGGAGCTTTTATTTTAGAAAGGGTCTTTTTTAAGAGGGTTTTTTTATACACAACAACGTGTTAATTGTCTGTAGGTGATCTTAACTAATACTAGTTACACAGGTCACCGACTTAATAATCAGTATTTACCTTAAAATACAAGAAATTAGAGTAAACCTGAATCAAGACGATAAATTGCGATCTTCCAGTCGTAATATCAATTTAAAAATTCTTGACTTGGGTGGTATTTGAACCCATGACCACAGTATTTGTAGCCACGCTTCTTATCCCCTGAGCTATTACGCTGGTGGTTGAAAGTGATTGGTAATACCGGTTTTCGGGAACTTAAAGGGAAGGTTTCAATAATTAATTAAATGATAAATGCAATTTGGCGTTTTATAATTCGTTAAAAATGAAAAATATTTTTTTTCTTATATACAAAAAATCTGGTCTTTTAGGTATGTTAAGACACCTTAACATTTTTAAAAATTTTCTTGTATTATTTTTTAATGGAAAAATTTATTTTACCCGGGGTGATTCTTAGGCCCGGTTCAGATTTATTACAGTTCATCGCGGGACGATCTGGGAATAGGACCATTAGATGATTGTGTTAAAAAAAAGAGTGACATATTTCCTCTCATAAGGTACTAGAATTTTCCTCATACAAACCCGACTCCTCACAAATTGCCTACACGGTTTAAACATTTCGCTTTGGCTTTTACTAATTATACCAACTCATATTAGCGATTCATCATCACCCTCGGGAAAACCACCTCGACGCATCTCTTTCTTGGGACTCCCCAAACAAACTGGCGTATGTTCACCATTAAAAAATATATTTTTTAAATGATACACACGAAAAGCCAATTACGAAGTTCGTGTTCCGGATTAACCGGATCGATCGTGTATGATAATAATTAGGCAGCGGTGTTCAAATCCAATTATATAATCACCGAATCGATGTAATTATTGTATGGTGTAAGGAAGTTGCATGTAACCAAAACTGAATGGGGGAGGCTCTGTTTAATTTACACTTCATTTCCTGACGGCCAAATCTTCGCGTGATTTCATATTCGTGATCGAAAATCGGCCCTTAGCCTACCAAAATTAGAAAAGCTATTTTATACAGTTTCAATAGCAAAATAAAATATATTATATATGTAGTTATTCTTTGAAAATCCTCACAATAATTTACATGAGTCAGTAACACATTAAACTATATACAAATAATCCATAGCAAAAAAACCACACATATCAATATCTTATTTAATATATATATATATATATATATATATATATATATATATATATATATATATATATATATATATATATATATATATATATATATATATATATTAATGTAATTAGATCGGTCAGTTAGAGATCAAACCCTAAACCGATATTATACAAATCGATGGGTTAAATTTAAATATACAGTTTTACTGTTAATAATCTTAACTAATTGTAACCCAAGTTGTATCTTTATCAGAAGCTTTTTTTATATAGATATTATATAATAAAAGCTTATACGGGATATTATTATTACATTGAATGAAAGGCAAACCTATATGTTTGCACAAAATTATTCAATTATATAATATAAACATTACACATTATATTATAAAAAAATTTTTTTATAAAGATGACGACTGTGTAAACATTCTAATTTGAAATCGGTGATAAATTAATATTATTTTATTTATTAAAATAAAAATGGGTTAAAGGCAAATTGTATTACACTTATTCATTGTGCTTACTCATTGAGTAATTGTAGTGTAATCGCAGTTAGGGGGTTATTCTAGTACTGTGTGGTCTCGATAATCCGACAAATATGGGACCGCCAACTGTCCGGACTATCGAATTATTAAAAGGAACTATTAAAAGGAAAAACATAAAAATGAATAAAGGGTAAATAATTCTATATTGCGATATGTTTTTGTTCACTTTTGAAAAGGCTACGACTTGGCATCGAATTTGCGCACCTGGGTGAACTCTTTCCCACCAATTCTGCCACCTACAGGACTTGTTTAAGAGCGATCTTATTTAGTAACAAACATACAAATGATTGCTTCTCACACCTTACTATATTTAACTTAATTTTATATTATATATATTTTCATATAATACTATAATTTATGTTTATATATTTTTCATTTTTGTTTTAAAACTTTTTTTATTATTTTTTTTGTCTTGGGAGAGGGTTTATGCAACAGGCGCCTCTGATATCAAAACAATAATAACTGGACGTGTAATTAAATCCAGTAATCATCCCAAAAACTATAATTTTTCACACCGCAAAATTTAATATCATATCTTGCTTTATAATACACGGTAATAAAATCACTCTACAAACGTGAGAAATAAATAGTGCAGTTTATTTGTCTTAAAGTGTCGGATAATCAAGATACAGGTTTAATCCTTTTATTATTATAAAAATATGTTCTTGTTTTCTCAACTATCAAGTTAAGTATTTAATTGCCATGCATGTTTAAAATTTGTTTTGACATATCCAATCAATGAAATTCCCCAACCCCAAGGTGGTGAATGGGGTTGAAATGTCCTGTTTTGAACGGACAATGGGGACATTAGGTTAATATTCGGTGTGACAATATGTTTGATGGATACACTTTTAGCATATTTGTAGATATTGTGTTGATAAATGAGCGAGATTCGTCTTGTTTGTCATCGGCGATGGTGGCACTGTCGAACTTATGGTGTTTCGGGTGCGGCCTAATGGTATTATGGGAATTAATCATCGAGTTACGTGTCCCCTGTACAATACCATTCTTCTATATCTCTCTCCCTATACATGCTGTGACCATGCTTTTAATTATTTATGTCACTTTTGGATACACCATCAGTGCACTACCCATACATCGTCAAATCGCTAGCTGAACATCAATTTTGATATCTTTGAACAGAAAAAATTAGACGCTTTTATCAGTCACACAGATTAAATATAATAAAATAAAAAAAATGTGTTTTTCTATTGCTATTCCCAAGTTTCAAAATTAATTATAAATATTTTAAAGGCTTTCGTGTAATACCAACACGACTACAAAAAAAAAAATTAATGTGTATTGAAGGGATGTATTCAAACATATCGGTAGTATAGAAGATGATGGTATATCGAAGTTAAGTATTTTTTTTCGGAATTATTTCGCTTTAATACAATGTTAAAATGTGTAAGATCTCTGTTTGGTTCAACTAATTTCAAAAAGATTACGTGGACTGTGTTGCCATACGATACTAATATCATATACTAACTCAGTAATAATAACCGAAGATTTTAAAACTGTCATAATAGTTTAGTTTTATTATTTTTTCATGTTGGCATTATTACATGACAGCCTTTTATTTTTTGAAAATTATTAAATAAATTTAAAACAGTCTTAATTCTTTTTTTCTTATTAAAAATAAATTATTATTAAACAAAATAATTTATTACAGGTCAACGAACTACGCAAATCAAGTGAGCGGGGTTGCCATACGATACTACCATCATATACTCACTCATCAATAATACATAACCGAAGATTCACAATTTTTTATAATAAATTATATATAATCTACAATTTGGTTATATATTTTTTTGATAATTATCATCTTCTTAATAATATTAAAAAAATGTGTTTTTTATGCATTAATGCCGGTTTTTTCTATGAAATCTACTCATCAAAATCTCATCGTTACAAGTACCTATAGTTTATCAATTATTTCCTGAATTGTGAGTTAAATATTAACTGTAATCAATTACAACTTAAAATATTTTAAATAATAAATATGATTTGGAAGCTTTTGATTTTGAACGCCTGATTTACTAATTGTTACAATTTAATTACAAAATCCTGAAAAAAAAATCAGCCTAACCTGTTCTGGTCTGTTTTTTAAGATTTTTCATCAATGATGTTAAATTACTACATTTTTAATGTTTTTTTTAATTACTTGATATTCACCCCAGCATGAAAATGAACAATCGATGGGTCAGTCTGTTAATTAATAGGAGCATTTAGAGTCCATTAATCGACTATCTAATCAATGGGAGACATTATTAGAACCACCCATCGAGTAATTTATTAATTGCTACGATATGACAAGCCTTTTTTTAAATATGAGAAAATTCTCTTATACGACGTGTGTTATTCAAATTAAAAATATGCGACATCGTTAATGTCGTAAAAATAATATTATGTATGTAATATTTCCATCTTGGTCGCTTCAGAGCCCCGAGGATATCAAACCAAGAATTATGCCCCTATTAGCAAATGAGGCCTTCCAATTCAACATTTATTATTATAAGATTTTTTCTCCATTACTCCAATCATATTGTACCATTTTCTTGATATTAAATAAAAATTTAAACCATATTTTTTATATGGTGATTTTATTTAGTGTGACTAATCACGACCATTTTTGACATTTTCTCTTCAAACATATGAAATCAAGAGTAGTTAGGAGTCAATAAAATAATGTACTACTATTTCAAATCTTTGTAGAAATAATTTCAAACCTAAGACACGCGCAGAAAATAACTAATTTATTACAAACTGTGATTGATTGATATATTTATACTATTTTTGTTTATAAAATTATATCATTAAATCCTTAACCTATTAATTGTTGGTGTATTAAAAAAAAGTTTATAATTTTCCCATGTCACCAATCACGGCCATTTGTTCATAACTTTGGTTTATAAAAAAATAGTGTTAGAGTGTTTTATATAAAATTAATAATTATTAATAATAATTGATATATTAATACTAGTCTAATTTTTTATACAAATTTTTAATATTTTTATATTCCATATAAAGGGGCTTTAATCCCCAAAATAAACATAATTTGGGTACGTGTAATTGTGGTGGTAGTACATTACTTTTCGTGTGTATATAATAAAACAAATATATTTTCTTCGAATGATAAAAGTATGTAATTACCATCGTTGTTTGCTTACGAGGAAAAGCTCATCTTGCAAATGTTTATTTTTTATTCTCTCTATTAGATTCCTGTTTATCCTATTTCATCCTGAAACGTGATTTACTTCTCCTTCAACTGAAGTAAAGAGAGAAAAAAATACCAATTTCTTCCAACACGCAATATGAGATGTCAATCTTATTTCAATTAAGCCCACCTGAAACACGTGTACTAATTTATCTATTAATATTATTGATACACATTCATAAAAATATTGCAATTTTATTGTAATTAAAAAATACCCAGTACCCTAATATCTCATTGAAAAGTTGACAATTATAAAAAATGTATGCAACCTAATGTTGATATTGCGCGAAATAAAAAATTTAATTAATAAAAATATAATAAAGAATAAAAAAAATTATATTGCGCGAAAAGATATTTTTCCTGTCTAAATAAAACTATTGTTTATTTCTTATGTTTGTAGAGCAAATGTCAAACTTTTAAATACGAGCAAAGGCGATCTAACTTACTGCAAGCTACCGTCCAATTTAATTTTCCTTTCAATTAAATTCACTTTAAACAAACCTTTTTTATAGTATAATTCTGTATTTCTATATTTTATAATTACTACATTTTAAATCAAGAATAAATTATTTTATTTAATATACAAGAGGGGCTACGAACTTTTATTTTTAGACAACAACGTGGTAATTATATTAAAAAATTTACCTATCGGTTATCTTAACTATTAAACAAGTTACCAAAAGGGCGGTTCTGGTCGATTTATTAATCGCCTCAGTATTTACTGTACAATCCAGAAAATTTGAGTAAACCTGTATTGAGATGATCGATTGGGATTTATTAATATTATTCCCAATCTTCCAGATTTGAACCCTTATCCACTGAGCTAGTTTTTATTATTAATAATTCTAAAAATCACGGGTGTATTTTTTTTGAAATTGTAGTATGAAGGTACAGGAAAGGAGTTAGTTTTGCTTATAATTTCTATAAAAAATGTATAAATACATTCTTCGTTTTGGGATAATTGTATTTATTGTATTAACGGTTTAGGCAAGGTCCACTGAATAATAATTGTTTATGAATGCATAACGCTCAACCCCTTAATCTTATAATAAAGGTGTACGTCCCTTTAAATAGCTCACTTTGTCAAATTCAAATTAGATGGTCAATAGTGTAAGAGGGAAGTGTTGAAGCCCCAAATCCGATAGTTTGGTGGGCAAACAGGCGGTCAGCTCGGTATGCACACCACCCCCATCATCGAGGATGGTCAGTTTGGGGATGACGACATTCTTGACCCTTTGGGGGTGTGTTACAAGTGTATGCAGTGCTACCTGGTCGCCTTCGTTGTTTCCCTAACAAATATTCAACCCTTGTAATGGTCACGATTAGTATCGCAATTAATCCGGCGCCCGGCCCTTAATGACGGTTTAATTCTCATATCATCGATTTTACTATAATAACAAAATTATACACACACATTCCTTACCCTTTCATAAAGACATCATTTTCTGTGAAATCTCATACATGTCTTTGTTTAATAAGTGAATACTTCTACTCAATACGCCTTGAATAATTTGAGTATCTTGCTTGATGACATTTATCATATTTTATTAATTGTTAATCTAAAACTTTGCCTGATTTAATAATAACTTTAGAGAGAGAAAGATAATGAATAAAAAATTGTTTTATTAATATTTTTTCTGATAACAAAGACGGCTCATAATAACGATAATATACTAATATCAAATATTTAATTATGTGAATTGAAATTGTTAATTATTAAACCCCGTGTGTTTGTAATTCATTAATTTAATATAAGATTCAAAAGTAGTCGATTTCAAATTTGTCTTTAAGGGGTTTTAATATTATTTTATTGTGTAAAAAATGTGTAATATCTTCCAAAATCACCTTACAATTTAGGAATACACAATTATTATTATTTTGTAATTTAAATCGAAAGCCCGATTTAACATTCAATACACCGAATTGAACAGTATTAAATTGAAATAATTCTGAAAAATTAAATACCTCATTTTACTACATTCCTGGTGCGGGAATTGAACCCTAATACCCTCGTTAGCTCGGTGGTAAGTCAACTTTGACGGAATCCGAGAGAAGCGGGTTCAATTCCCGCACAAAGCAAAGTAATTTTTTTTTCAGGATTATTTCAATTTAATACTCTTCAATTCGGTGTAAACACCTTATTTCAATGTATTTAATTTTCTAATCGGGCTTTCGCTTAAAATGATTAAATAATAACTATTGTCATATCATTAAAAATTCATTTATTCAAATAAAACATGAAATTCTAAATAAATTTTTGTTGAAATATCTTAGCATTAATATTTTAATTTGCAGGTATGTCAATTCAGAT
>JAGTTH010001296.1:0-18814 GCA_022606485.1 Agraylea sexmaculata | reverse complement strand
TTGTAACAATATCAAAATTGTATAATACAGAAAAAAATGTCGCACGCACGTTTTCGGCCTAAGCAAACGGAAAATTGGTTTTTGTCAACGATACCCTCTTTCTTTGGACGACTTGAAAATAAATGAACACACGTGTGAATATATTTATTCGTTTTTCTTTTCATTTAACACACTGCAAACAGCCGTATAAATACGAGAATCGGGGAAATCATATTTCATAACCGTCGCAAATAAAAATATAGACGAGAAGCAGTGGTCGTGTTTTTCGATAAGGAGAATTTATTAAGTTAACATGGGAAGTCAATGTATATTGTACTTAATAAATACATAATGCAACTACATAATGTTATGGGAATGAAAAATCCAATATATTTTCGTGTTAATATTATATTTTCTGAGAATATGTTCACTTTGTTGTTTATAAAAAAATGTGTATTATATATCAAATTAACAACTTCTTTCATAAGTGTTATTGTGTTACCAGTCTTATAAATTATTTTATTTTATTAGAATATAAACATATGTTGGTGTTGCGTCCGATTTCACAAAATCGTTAACTTATGATACATTTTTTCATACAAAATTATGTTTAATATTATTTAAGTTAAATATTTATTAAATACATATGTACATAAACAGAAATACTCTACTGGACATCAGAATGTTATTATAATGTAATAATTATCTTTTGAGACTTTTTAATCTTACATATTAGTATTAATTCATCAAACATAAAATCAACTCTTGCAATTTTATAAGTGAATTTAACGGAAGGATTATTCTTTTTTTTATAAATATAAAATATATAAATCTTTTTAGTGAGATGTTTGAATTAAAAAATGAATGATACATACTAAAATTAATATTATTTTAAAATTTGAAAACGCTGTGAACGTGAAAAGAGTTACAAAAATATGATTTAAATTATGTTTATTATTATTAATTAAAATTATAATACCTAATCGGTTACATTAGGAATATTATATTTTAACAATTATTATGCAATAAATTATTAGTCATTAATAATAAATCATTAATCCAGTAGATCCATCAATCCCATAGTCATTTTATTTAATAAAAATGGAGCGATTTGATATATATTTTTTTAATGATTGAAAGGAATTAATAAGTAGCCGCCTTGTAGCCCAGTGGTTAGTGTGACGAATTTGTGAGTAGGACTCTTTAGTTCGATCCTCGGTGCTTGGTAGATCTACCAGATCTGAAGGACTCATTGCTGTATGGTGGCCTGGGAAACCATCTCTACTATATTCTCCCTTAAAGGCCAAGGAACTCCATCATCATCAATTGGGAACACCTTTGGGAACTAATCCATTTAATTAATTAAAATGCTGTGCATCTTTCGATTAAAATTACAATAAATAAATTTGAAAATGTAATGATATTCATTTTGTTTAAAATCATTGAATGTCAGTGTTATAATATTGTGATGCTTTCCATTCACATTCATATTTTATTATTCACATACACGCGCCGTATATCTTTCATCACGTTCCGGGGAAAGTAATAAGAAAATAAGTACTCAGGAGTGATAGTACCCAAGTAAGTGTGTTTATGTTACCCAAGGGTAGAAGAGTCGATCTTTGTATATTTTTTCTTTATTATCTTCCCCTTTGTATCGGTTTATTTCATTCGATTTGTGAGCGGCTCGTCCTATTTTCGACCCTGTTTCCGAGGATGTGGAGTGTGAATTGTGAGATGAGTGGTTTGAAGCATTGTCAACATGAAATTGAAACGTATCGGAAGATGCCACACAATTTAAGTTATGATACTGCCCTCCTTACATATGTATGAAATATATATTATTCCCTATTTCTATATAGTCAATATCCCGTCGAGAGAAAACTAAATGATGAAAAACTTGGATGGCCGAGAGGTGGAAAAAGGATACCGTGAACATATATATATATTTTTTTTTATCCAGGTACCAAAATGCAGATTTACAACTGGTCCCCTTCTCAATTATGTATTTTATTACGTCCAATCTACTTCCATGTAATTTTTACTTCATTTCCCTGAGTCCGTTTCACCATGTGTAATTGGCTTAATTGGGTTGGGGTGGTGAAAAATTATGCATTATATGGAACCCATTATTTATAATTCCCGTTTTACCTTCAAAAATTTTAATGTGTCGATACAAAATATAAATACTACATAAAAATCCATTGGAAGTATAGTTGAAATAGTTTGACTTTGGAATCGAAATACGCTTAAGTCACGAATGCAAAAGGGAATGTAAACATACATTTTCATTCAATAAATACTTTAAATTATGATAAACTAACTATCTGACTAAATAATCCTTATATTTTAATTTAAATCAAATAAGCAATTAGCTATATAAAGTTTTGTGATGAATGTTAAAAAGTGAATCTACCATTTAAGAATGTATGGAGTAATTTCGAAGTGAAAAAAATTGTTCTGTAATAAAAATTCCCTACGAGATTTATATATAAATTAAAAAATAATATTTAAGTGGAATATTAATTTAAAATTAGTAAATTTCCTTAATGGTCTTTTATTTCAATAACACTTTTTTTGTAATAAAAGCATATTCATTATAATTATTTAATATGTGTGGGTTAAAAATGTAAATTTAATTCAAAATCAGTAGAAGCCAAGAATATGTTTGAATTTATATTAGAACAGTGATATTTTATTTCAAGTTTTTTTTTATTAAATACATAATATCCATATTATTATTCTCATCTATATTATTACCATAGATTGCTAGCTAATTATGGATCTTTAGACCATTCGCTTCAATTTTTTAAATTTAATTCATATTAGTTAGGCTTCGATTTAGTGTGAATTGTCAAGCTGATTTTATTTAAATTGTGGGTGTTATATTGAAATAGTCTCGTAATAATTAATTACCTCGATAAATCGCCGATGCAGGACTCTAACCTGTGTTTCCAGGTTTGCACTCAGTTTACTGTTATAGAAAAAATAATATAAACATCAGAAATTGATCATACAATACTGATTCTAATTAATACATTTTTTATTGACTATTTAAAATTTTTTTTTAGGGAAATTCAATATTCCAAGAAAGTTTTAACGATGATTTATTAGAAAGAACACTAGACTGCATCATATAATTGTTCGGTTGGGTTTGATTAAGGGTTTTAGTAGAGTTTCATCCCCCAAGGAGAAGTTAATATTCGCGTACGTCCAAAGGTTGACCCGTAATTAAAACGATCGTATTTTCGAATTATCAGAGCAACTTTGTTCCATAAATACAATTTAAATGACCATTCCTTAATATTGTGAAATTCCGATGGGAGTCAAAAACGAGACATGAGATATGTGTGAAGTTATTTTAATATTGAATTTATAGCATGTGTCATATTGTTTTTATGCTGTGGAATGTAATGTCAGGTTTGAAATTTCATTCCCTCTACGCTGACATCTGACAAAAAACTATTTTCAATATAGAGAAACATATTATATTTTCTATTTCAATCTTTTTCAAAATGGTCAAAAATTATCTTGTATTTATTTTGTTTTTTTTTGGTAATAGTTGAATTGTGTAGGTGTTAAATTCACAAGGTTTCCACCGTAACTGTGAACTGAGCCTATAAAACTTACTGCTTTTTACATAACGACTCTTCTTGTCGCAGATAAAATGTGGCTTAAGCCACTTGTCTGCTCACTAACATGCTTTTAAAGTTATTTCCACTTCGAGGATTTACTTTTACGATAATAAGGCATTGGATTTGAAATCGTGTTGATTTTACGGTTGTAACTGTGTTTTTTTACAACCTTTATAGTTTAAGGTAATTGAAATACATTAAACATTGCTATAAGGAAATGTAGCTATAAATATGGGTGATTAGTTTTGTGAAATATTTTCTTTGATACTCACTTTTATTACAAATATTTTTACATATTAAAAGTCCTCTCCGTGGAACTTGAATAATTAAAATTTCGCGGAACCACGTAGTAACAAGTATTGTCGAATATTCTTTGAGATATATAAAGGAATTCACGGAATTGAAAACAAAGTTCGAATTAACGATGTTTGAACTACCCAAATTATGCTGTAATTACGATTTCAAAGAGACAAAATAAAATTAATGAGGTCGGTTTGTTTTTTTTTGTTGTTGTGAAAAAGGCTAATTTTTGTATTTTGCCAAAGGGCGTTATTAGACTGTATTTTATATTAGGAAAATCAATGATTTTATAAAAATAAGGATGTTTTTGTAATAGGAATGTTTTATTTTTATTGAAGGTGGGACAACTTTATATTGTGTGTGGTGGTCGAGCTGTTTACAAGAATAATACGTGATTTTCCTTTTTTTGCCCCAACGCTATCAATTTTACCGCAACGGAAAAAGCTGCGAAATTCCCACAAGGAAAATGTGGTCAAATTGTAAAGAGACAGACAACATCTTTTACGCTCTTTCGAACACTGACGTGTGATGTTGTTGGAGTATAATTGGAAAAACAAATAACGGAATATTATTTTATTTCATAATTTAAGGCAATGTCTAGTGAAATATGTATTTAATTAGTTGGTGCTCCGGAGGGTCATGTCCTTGGTGGTGGAGTCTGAACAATATTACAACGTATTGGATCCGGATTTACCCGGAAAATTATATGCGGGGTATGTTAACATCTTGGAAAAAGTTGCATTTAAAAAGATCCTGATTTTATAATTCTAGGGAATCAATTAATATAGTTAACGATGCGTCATTGTTTGAATATTGTATAATAAAAATATCACTCAAATCCAGGATTTTGTTCCCAATAGATGTTCTATTTTTATTCATCTGAACTATTATTTTATTGAATCAGAGGTCATATTTTAAATTATTACCATATTAATAGAGGAAAAGCGTGTGCCTACAAATACTGTGGATATTGGTCAAAATCTCAAGTAAAAAAAAATTTGATCGGTTATTACGACTGGTAGATAATATTAATAAAATCCCGATTGATCGTCTTAATCCAGATATACTCTGACTTCCTGACAGACAATGAATTAACACCGTTAAACTCCTCGAGCGTATAAAAATAAATATTTTAAAATTGTATAGTTTTGTATTTTAATTTGGATTACTTGGTTGCAAGTTCTAACTGAGGTGTCGATATTTATATAAAAACATATGTATTTTTATAGATTTTGAAAGTTAACGTACATTTTTTTATATTTCAGGGTCATATGACATCATTGGGTAAAGAAAAATTGAGTTGTAGGTAGATGTGATATACACGAAGACACAAAGATCATCACAAATGCCAATAGTTTCCCATGTCTGGCAAGAGGAGTGTGTCAAAATGCACCCAGGTGGATACAGAGCTGGTTTCCATGACAGCCAGCTCTGGTGGAGGACTACCGATTTACGATACAAGGGGAAGATCCCCTGTGGGACATGTGGGATTTCGACAGACCCCAGATCGATCAAACAGACCAACGAGGAAGCTCAGAAGAACCTTCAGCGACGGACAAGCTGCCAACAACAGCGAAGAGTATCTTTTAAACGGTTGTACCGTGGACAGCACATTCGGCCACGACGTCAATTATCAATACTCTCAAAGACTTTCATCAGAACAATTGGCATCGGGAGTTTACGGTAATCCATATCCTCATCAGCCCGAGCTGATATGCAATTGTGTGCGGCCAAATTACTATTATGCGAGCAATTCGTTGCCACGCGAGAAACGCCACGATACCTTTCGATTCAGCGATCAAAATATATCCAGCAGATCGCTAGGGAATCGATCCAGTGAAGAGCTCATCAGCAATCAGAGGAGCCTCGAAAGGCCGACTAAGCCCAGATCTAAATCACAATCCGGAAGAAGTAAATTGTCAAATCGTCCGATTGAAAAACCCAATCCTCGTTTGACTAAATTCGATCTTCATTTTTTGCCAGCGAATAAAGAGAGATCTTTAGATGGAGAAGACTATCCTTTTAGAACAGGTTCACATAGGGAACCACCGTGTAGTCCCAGTAGATGTACGCATACGTTTTCTTCTATACCTTCGCCCAGGATTCATGCGCCGCAGTGTGAGAAATATTTGGGATTTTCTTCCAACTTCAATTATGATTCGCAGCATTTTGTGAATTCCTGTAATGATTTTGGTTCTTATGACTACGGAAAGAATTACGCTCGATCATTGCCTCCCCATTTTGGTGATGAATCTCGGAGATCTGACGATGAAGTGTTGACTAGACCCAGGAAGAGCTATGGTTTGGGAGGTAGAAGGGTTATTGTGCCCGATGGTTGTGAACAAGATGAGCCATTTGAAACTATGTACAATGTTAGTGGGTGTCAGTGTGAAAGATGTGACAATGCTGGATTTCCCGGTGGATACTGTCATCATCAGGTAATTTAATTTAACTTTTCTTTAAAGTAAAAGTCACTTATGCCTCAACTTTTGTCAGCGCATTGTTAATTAAATACCAACAGTATTGTTATAAACGTATAATGCGCATTGTTTTCATATATTGGAATATGGTTGGCACCACCACATGCGCATATTATACATATACTTCACACATACGCGGGCTGTCGTCACCTGCAAATAGTGTATAGTTCATAAAATCCGACACGTTCGATAATCCGACACTCGAGAGCAACAAGATTTTTCTTACAAAAACATCTGACTTGATTAGATTGTTTATATAGTGACATATTATTTGTCCTCAAATATATCAAGCAACTTTTAATGACGCACTTTACTATATTGAGCGAAAGACGGTGTAATGTTATTAGAAAGATAAACAGGTGACAGTTAAATACTACGAGCGGTAAAAACAGCGCCCTAAGCGGCTGTGCCCTAATATAGGAAAACTTTAGCGGCTAATTAATTTTTGTATCCTATGTTTTTAACATCTTTCAAAGTATTATTGGCACCTCTATATATATATAAGCTTATTGAAAAGTACCAATTTGGTCTCTGCATAAACACACCGTATATGTATGTATATATTATAGAGTGCATTAACACACTAACAAAAGATCAGGCTTAATATAATTATACTATACTCTAAAAAAGTTTTTTTTACATTTTAAATATGCAAAGGTCTCAGTGTTAAGACGGATTGGTATCTACATTTAACCTTTAAAAAGGTTTGCCCCCATGACTCGAGTGAAAAACCAACGGTCGTTTTTATATTTGTATAAAAGGAATAGACCCTGTGTTTATTTTTCACAAGTGAATATCATGCAAACGAGTAAAGGGAGTGTAAAAAACTCAAATTGAAGTAAAAAAAAAACTCATTCAAAGTCGTCCCTTTGAAGTAGACATGGTAAAAGTGACCGGTTGTATTTTATTACATTTTCAAGCAAATTAGTTGCCCTTACAATTGTGAAATTAAAAATAAAACAAATTTACTTTGTCAGAAAAACGATTTAATTTATTCGTGTGTTATTTTTGGGGTATAAAAGTATATTTTTCACATGGGATTATTATGCAAACACACCGTTGATGAAGTGTAGAGCTTAAGGATTTTAATAAGAGTAGATATTTTTTGTTTGCGTAAGATTATTTTTTCTCGGCACGTGCGTGGAAGATTATGATTTAAAATGTTATTTTTAAATTAAAATCTCGTCAAAATAAATCCACACACTGTATGGAATAAACATAACGCTACGCGCTGTTCGAATTTCATTCAGGATACGAATATTTTTGGTTATTTTATCCGGGGCTCATTTATTAGCGAATAAATTATAAATAAAGAGGCTTTCTTCATGAATAATGTATAAATATTCCAGGAAAGTCTTCGAAGCGATAGCCGTCAAAGTGGTCGGCCAGGGTCAGGAGCCAGCTTCGGTCTTCTAGGAGCTCCACCAAGGGCTCTTGCAGCTCGACCTCCAAGTCTAACTTCCACATCCACGGGTACATCTTCCAGTTAGTACAACATTAGCTGAACACTATTCATGTTTTATATATATCGATAAAATCACATTTTTTAATATTTATACTGATAATTGTATGTAATGCTTTAGAAATGGACCTTGCACAAAAGCATTGGTATGCCATAGCAACAGTTTTATTGGTGGCTGGAGCTGCTGGGGTGGCAGTTCCTTTGGCTTTGAGGGTTTCTGCTGGAGCTTCATTGGAAGAGAGACTGGAAGTTGCCACGGCCCTTTTAGCAAGTTCACCCCTAATAGACGGCCATAATGACCTTCCATGGAATATAAGAAAGTTTCTGCACAATAGGCTCAAAGACTTCAGGTGAGTTTTTTATTCATTGCATTTAAGCGTCTACTTTTCTTTACTTATAAAGCTTGATGTTTATCAATCGGAATGTTTCTAGTTCCTATGGTCAGCCTTCTACAACTGTTATATTTTTTATGTATTTATACCTGTAAATTCGCTAACCAAAAATATTTTGAAATATTAAGACATTATTCACTTTGGAGTAATTTATTCAATATCTTTGCTTAGTGAAATTTCTAAAGGATTTAATCTGAAAAGAAACACATTGAAATAGAAATTTAAAAAAATCATCAGACACCATTATTTCGTATATATTTTTATTGTATAAAAAAGTACAGGTAAACGTCGTTTTACGCCGGGGTTCCGTTCCGAGAAACACCGGCGTAAAACAAACATAAGTATATATATCTTTATAATGGACAATTATCTTTAACATTCTGAGTAAAGTATCACCTTAATCTTGGATTTACTATAGCATTGTTTAAAAGAAGTAATGCTTTTTTGAAAGGATATTTATTGAAAACACCAATTTTTTAATACTTGATAGCACCAACCAGTGTTATCGTGAATCGGTGTACATCGAATCTATTATTGAACATAAAAATATTAATAAATTTGATATACTTAAGAATCCGTATAGGCTTGGCTATAGACTATCGATCAAGATCTTTATATCCTACAGTCATAATTTGTGAAAGAAAAATTGGTATGCGTATAGAATATTAAAAAGAATAAAAAAGGCATAATTAATTTGATAAAAAATTACACTTCAATAATAATATTACATTTTTAAGTATGTACCTATACAAAAGTGTATTTTCCGGAATCGAAGTTAATATTGAATGTAAATATGTATTTTGCAGGTTTAGTGAAGATTTGAGAAATATTCCACCTTGGTCTACAAGTCCCTGGAGTCACACTGATTTGCCAAGGTTGAAGAAAGGATTGGTATCTGCCCAGGTAAATATTGACCAATTTTATAATATTCCAGATTGCCCACAATTGTGACCTGGGGATGTTTTTACTTTACATTGTAGTCTTATCCGATTATAGACCATCTTAATATTTTGCAAGATTTCTCGCTGTTGAGAGAGATTTATTTTTTAAAATATAAAATATACACCATCGTGTGGAAAAAAATGTCAGATGAAAGTCTACAGATAAATAAGTACCATATGGGATCAGAAAGACGAGTCCATTGAATTCGCGGCTCGTAAGCCGATAAAGGCAAAAACCAGTATCCGAAATAGGCTTTTAGACACTTTTCCTACTGTGTATCGTAAAAATAGTACTGATTATCGGATTTGCATAATGTATAAATGTATTTTATTCACGAAGACGGGTGAAACGTGGTTTTTATCTTCGTTTTTTACGATTTTTTCGCCGACACACAAAAGTCATCCGGCTGCTTAATTAGGCAATGAACTTTGAAAGTTTTTCCCGCAAAAAGCTTGTTGCTTGTTATATTTTTTGTCCGGCGAACCTTATTTCAGGAAGTATTTTGAATATATATTATATATATATATATTTGAATAATATATTTGTATATTATATTCGTCGATGAAGATAAATATAATATTGATTAAAAATTGAAATACATACATTTATAATATAGAAAGAAGTTTTAAGGTAGTTTAAATTATTCGAATACAGTTAATACAATAGAAATGTATGTACAATAAGGTTCACAGCTGCAGTTGGAGCAGTTTAATGGAAGTCTAATTTAGTTTTCGATGCTTAATTTATGATTGGATTTTGCACAGCCAATACTGGAAATAATCTATATTTATTTCACTAACGGGTCTGAATTTCAGTACATTCATAATATATACAATTGTGTATGTACATACATGTTGAGCTCCATTTACAAAATTGGTTTATTGTATACGCGGTATCGGACTGTAGATTTCAAAAATATTGGGCACTTGCACAAATTAAAGCCTGCATCTGAAATATACAAACAATATATCTGTATGGTTAAATTATATCGCCATTATTTATTATGTATTTTAAAAAAATTTCACCGAAAAACGCGCATTATTACAATGAAATCTCTTAAGGGATTAATGGAAATTGAATGTTCGAACTGTTACATGGAAAAATTCACTGGACGGCTATAATTTTTTCATTTAATATTAATAAATAAAAAATAAATAGATCTATTGATGGATTTTAATATTTTTACTTACATATCAATTAAATAAGTTATTTTTAGATGTAATCAATAGAATGTTTCAAAATAATTTTAGCATGAATTATACATTTGCGACATTGGGAATATACAGGGTGGACTTAATAATAACTGAGAATATTTTAGGGGGGGTGGTAGGATATCGCAAATATAAGCGAAATTTTTTTTCTATTTATTTTTTTATTAATTAATAATATTAATTACATATAACTGACACAATACATACGTGACAGTCACTACTGAGTACTTCAAAGAAACAGCCGATTACAAGATGGATTAACCCAAACTCGATCCTAAAAGCAATATTAATATAATATCCTCAGTTATTTCAAGTCCATCTGTATGTACACATACATACATACACATTTAAATATTTTTATTATTAATTAAGAATTGTAATTAAATATGTATATTAATTACGGATTACGCGTTACGTTACAGACACAATACACACGCTCCAGTCACTACTGAGTACTTCACAGAAACAGTTGATTCCACGATGGTGGCCAAAACTCGATTTCTAAATAGATTCCTCGATAATCACTTAATTAATAATATATTTTTTTAACTTATTCTTGCGATAGCCTAAAATATTCTTTGTTAGTTCAAGTCATATTTCGAATCGGAATGCCTTATGAATTAATATAATTTATTAATAGTTAAATAATACATATTTTTGGTATATTTATAAATTCAAAACAAATGGAATAAATTGAATTTCGAATCGAGAAATCAATGTTGGCGAATTTCCCACGAGTCTTCTTTAAAATAGTGTATTCTTGAGGTAAGGAAAGGCAATGCTGACCAATGTATGGCGACACATATTGAATTGTAGTAACTAAATCAAACGGAATCCGGTACATTTGAACCGGAAGATTTGTGGAGTGCATCGCAAAGGTCACAATCGACCACAAATCAAGTGATTCACCACCGTCTTATCTCCAATATCACATTGTTAAATCAATATTCAAAGTAGATCTATGTATCCCCATTGGCGACTCTTTTAGAGCCAAAAAAATATTTGATACATTAATAAATGAAAAGGCAACACAATATTACAATGTGGTTTTTCTTGATCTCATTTGAGCACCGTTTTTGGGATTTACGTTTAATTTGCCAAGTGCTACGTTTTACAAAAAAAATCATTGTTTTTTTCCCTGTTCAAAACATATTTTCGCAGTGTGGTGAACATTGAAAAAGTACGTGTCATAAATCAGCTTGTGAAAAGTTCCCCTACGGCGCCAATGTCTAAAAGCTCACATGTCACATACTACATCATGGTCTCGTTAAGATATTTTATAATTTATTCTCTAGCATTTTAGATTTACCAACAACAAAGCTACATAGTGAAATATGCGAAACTTAATGTTAAACTAGAAAAAAAAATGCCGCGACGAAAATTTATTTATACTAAGATGAACATTAAATACTTTGCGGCATCAATTCAATTATTTTGAGTTACAAAGATGATAAAATCACATTTTAATACATGCTGATTGTTAAAATAAAATGAAAAAGCAGCTTGATAATTAATAACCATGATTGATAACTTACATCGTATTAATTCGTAGTGGATAAGCTACGACGCGTTGCTACGAGATACTCGTAGCTAATTTCGCACACTCGTAGCCACCAACAATCTTAATGATTGAATTATACACAAATATATATGTTCAAATTAATTTAATGATAATAAATATTTGATCAGGTAATAATGAAAAATAATTGTTGATTGTGTTTACTTCTTGGTGGAATTATAATAATTTAAAGAAATATGTTTGTAATTTTCACAATAATTCCATTCAATCTTCAGAGACTCTGAAGATGACTACAAGTTAGTAGTCGAAAGTACTCAGACTCTAATAAAATTATTATGGAAATTACAAACATATTTCTTTAAGATAAAAATTAATATATTTACTAAACTAAAGAGCACTATGTTTAATTATTTTCTTATATACTAGCCTTTTATTTTAAATCTGTTGGTACATACAATCCCTCAAATTAATAACTTCCACCAATAATGTGATGTAATCTATTAAAATAATAATATTTAAGAAATGAAACCGCATCAGTTATTCAGTAATACCGTAAATGAAATATCATATTCTCCCTTCACGTATTTGCCGTATAGTCTTGGAAGATAAGTATGAATTAGTATGGGTATTATATATTCCAGATGCCTTCATTCATATTAGAGTCATTGTGAAACTTTCATTTCGTCCATCTGTCATAGATGGGGGTTGGAAAATGAGGGTGGAGTTCGACTGGGAAGGCTAAATATTTGACAATAGACCTCCATGCCAACTTTATATTTGCCTTTCTCCGTGACACAGATGAGACGTTTAAAAAGTCAAACCGCACTCTCATGTTTCCACAAAATATTTCGAATATACATTCATACACGTGAAATTTCATACAAAATCCAGAAATAACTGTGTTACGTAACATTTCAATAGCTTCAATGCTTAACTGTTTTATAGTGACAAATTTTCAATTGAAGTAAAACAAACTTAATGGGTTGTGACTTATTATATTTTAAATTAAAATGCATTTTCCATTTTATCTCATAAATCAGTATATATGAAAATTTATCGCTCTGTGAACCAAATGAGGTTATTTGAATATTAAATTATTTTGTAATATTTATTGATTTATATACGCCTCGAGCGGCTTTTTGAGAGGGGTTTTAGACACAAAAACCTATTAATTAATTATCTGTTAGTGTTTTTAACTATTACTAGTTACACAGGTCACAGACACCTCAGTATTTATCTTAAAATCCAGAAAATCAGACTAAACCTGTATCAAGACTAACTGTAGGAAATTTAAAATAAATTGTTATTTTGATTCACCTTGATTGAAGAAGCGTCTTTGATTATATGTTATTTTCACAATATTCTGTTTTAATTTTTTCACATACCTTAATTGATTTTACAAAAAGGAAAAAAATAGTACTACCATTATATACTTTTTAATTTAGATACGTAAATAATAGATTTTATTTGAATTTAACTTGTTGGGGATTTTTTAACCTAATAAATACTAGGAAATAAAAGTACACCAATATTAAGATCAATCAGGATTTTTTTTGGTTTCACAAATATATTAATAATAACCAATATTTTACTTTGTTAATGGAGCCAATCAAGATAAATATGTAAATAACAATTTGTCTTGTTTTAATATTTAATGCAAAACATATTCCATTAAACACGATATTGAATTTCAGCATAAATAAATATGATTGAGATACAAACGAAACGAGGTATTTGGATATTCTGGCCACAATATTGTATTATTCGGTCGAATTGTTGTCTAACTATTGGCAGCTATCTAAATTATTCAGTATTTAGTCCTAATATTATATTAGATTGTTGTTTGGAACGTGTTGTCTTTATTCTACGGGTTGACGCGTAATTGAAGGCGAATTATTTACTCAGTAAACAGAGAATTCGATCTATTTCATGAAATACGGTTAGAATGTTTACATTTGAATGAAAAAAAAAACAACCATCGATGAAATTGATGTAGGTATCCGGTTTTGAAATGAAAAATTGTGTTTATTAAATTCTATAAAAATGTGCTGTTAACAATGCTTACAAAGTATTTATAGTTTACAGCCAAAAAATAATATTTTCACGATCAATGTTTTAAATTCAAAGGTTTTGAGATATGGCATTATAGTTCTGGGAGTGTGATGAAATATGCCAATGCATCATCATCATCATCAATGTATTACAAATGACGACATTGTATGTTTGAACACGTATGCGTTTTGACATATTGTAAACCGTAGATTATGGGGGTTTGTACATTGCAAATATTACAATCTGAATAATTATTATTTGCCTTGATATTGCTGAGGTAAGATTAATTAAACAGACGTTGTATGGATTATAATTAGCAATACACGGGGAAATCTTCAGTTGAATTTATTGCCAGTATTTAATCATAAACATATTTATTTACAAATTACAATAAAAAATATAACGGGGAGTATCATACAATTACACAGTGTGGGGGTATTAGGCGGGGATATATATTTCTAATGTAAATGGTATGAAATCATGTTATTATTATTGCAAATACGATACAAGTTCATCCTTTATATAGAATATTATTTAATTATGGTTTGTTTTTGGATATATTATATATCTAACATATAAATCGTATTGGTAGGTATGTTTTTGTTTACTCGAGACCAATTTATTATTAAGCCAATCTATTTCTAAAAGTTATATTCAATATTTCCACTAATCACAAAAGTTAAGCAACTTTTGGGACTGTCCACAAAAAAGGCTTGGTATAACTTTCCTGACAGAGAATTGATTACGCGTTGATTTATTATTAAAAGGGGCGTTGTTTAGCGATCGAATGACACGAGTTCGAATACCAGTGCCGATGGATATCGATAAATATAACGATGGCAACGAATTTGCGCACCTGGGTGATGTCTTTTCTACAAATTCTGCCACATACAGGGCTTGTTTCGGACCTTATATAGTAACACAAATATTATATTTACCTTAATTTTATTTAATATAAATTCTCTATACAAAATATTTCTTATTGAAACTAAAATATTTTATCTTCATTATGTAATGCCAGTACGATTATAAAAAAATATACAAGTACGGGCCTAAGCATTTTTTTGTATTAAAAAAATAATTTATTTATAATAAAATAATTTACTATGACAGCTTGAGAATCTTCGGTTTTATTAATGAGTGAATATATGTTGTCATTAAAGAATAATAATAACAACTTTATGATGTCGTCGCATTAGTTCAAGTACAAGTTCAAGGTCAAGTTCAATTTCAAGAAGGTATTGTTTTTCGTCAACAAGGTATTGTTGACTTTTTTAAATGCGTAGTGCATTTTGTGTGAAATTACGCTGTACCGTGCTTTAATAAGTAAAAACGCATGATTCTCAAACTTTTAAAAATAATAATTAAAAATTGAAAAGTTTAACTAGCCGACTTGGACCATTAATGAAAGTGTGGTTGTGTTACATTTAATGTACCATTCCTTACATTTAATTATTTGAGTATCAATAAAAGACATGTTGTATATACATTTTATATAATACTCTAATTTATGTTTTATATACTTTTCATTTTTGTTTTAATCCTTCTTTTATTATTATTACTTTTTGTCTTGTAAAAAAAGATCTTACGAGTGTTTATTTATAAATAAATAAATTAATATTCTACTAGTAAGTGTACGATCATCTGAATACAAGTATTGTATTTGAATCACTGTTAAATTGTCGTCCTATTATATGCACCTTGTTAGATATCTAGTCTACAATATAATAACTAATCATCCAATAAATTTAATTGAATGCCGTTATCAGTATTGTCATATTATTCCATTGTTGAAATTGATTAAAAAATTGTTTTAGTAAACTTTTCACACGGAAAAAGAAAATATGAAATAATTGTATATTGTTTACATAATACTGGCATTGTGCCAAGAGTTTTAAGCCGATTTATTTTCCACGGAATCAATTGAGTTCGTTCGTTGCAGAGAAACTGGCTTCTTCATTTTCATTTTATATCTCTGGACTAGAAGATCTCCGGAAAATGTTTCCCGTCGAGACAGACAGACAACAAAACCCTCAGATGCCCAAATCCCATAATGGAATCTCAACCCAGCTTATTTTATATGCAAACGTTCCATTCGTTGTTTCCTCCAATAAGTATGTATATTTTCCTTGGCGGAGTAAAACATTTTGATATATTTATTTTTAATTTTGTCGCTGTAATAAATGTACAAAGTGTTCATATTTATGTCACGTGGAAAATCTTTCATTAAGTCAGAGGGCGCCGCGACGCCAGTATGTAAATTTTTCAATAGAGGCTCGACTTTAAAACGCGACCTGGCTGTATATTATTATCTTTTGGCTGACATCTCTGTTAAAATGCTAAGCATATCAAAATAAAAATCTTTTTTTATATAAAGCACATCATAATAATATCCGTTGAAAATATTCTTTGTGATATATATCATTTCTGATAGATAACCTTTCACATTACAAGGAACGGAAATAATATTGTTCATTGAACCCAATAACTACAAATATTTAATAATATTCTATTTTTTTCATTTTGAAACTACTACGATATGGTTTTTTACTTAGTGATTCTAATTTAGCGATGATTTTATTTAATGAGAAATAGGAATTTTAAATTTGAGTGAGAGATTTTTTTTCGATTATACCCATAGTTAATACAATTTTAAATTAGAGTTTTCATTTATTTAACTAAATTACTTTGAAGCAATTCAATGTCTGTCCATTAGGATTATTTATTATTTTATATACGCCCCGAAGAGTCTTTTGGTAGATGTATATATTTTTTTGGTATTTTAGACACAACAACGTGTTAATAATTTAATAATTACTGTCTGTCAGTGATCTTGGCTATTCATAGTTACAGGGGTTACTGCTCGATTTAATAATCACTCCAGTATTTACCTTACTATACAGGAAATCAGAGTAAACCTTAATCAAGACGATCGATCGGGATTTTATTAATATTATTTCCGATATCCTGTCATAACAGATTCCATAATATGATAATCTATTTGCTTTTATTATAATTAAATGAGTTACAGAGACCTCCAATTTTGAGTTAAAAAATGGTTTTAAGAAAAATAAGCAGAATAACGAAAGGGATTACAAACTTTAATTCAACAGATAAAACTAAGCTTTAGAAGATGGTCGTAAATCCATTTTTTACTTTCAGTTCAGTTTACCATTAGTTAAAAATAGTTTTTTTGTGAAATTGAATATAATAAAAGATTGAGATGAAAAACGACATGACTATTGAAAGGCATTCAAAGACGCGTTATTGAAAACCCAGAATGGGCAAAACTTTGACTTGACAATAATTCGCTGGACCCATTTCTGTGGGGATTGTTTGTAATTCCACTACAACTTTCCACAACCAAGGGTTCACTCATCGACAAATCAATTATTTGTTTTCGTATATATCAATTAGATTGTGTATTGTATTATTAATATTTGTCATAATTGAACCATCTCGTGGAGTTAAAATATGCACTCGTATGTCGCGCCTTACTTTTGATACAAAATCTGGACCCACTCATAATTCGTCAAATAAATATTTTTAACCTATTCATGAAATATAATTTTAGTGTAAATAGTTCAGTATTATATGTTGCAAGTGGCATTAAAAATAATCGATACCTTTTGTTGTATTTAAAATTTTCTTCTCCGTCTCTAAATAAAATAAGCAGGGTATTTATCGATTAATATCAAATTAGATCACTTTCTAAGAATTTGTTAACAAATTAATATGCAGAAGTGAGGCTGACACTGTTTAGCACTCTGTCTCTAGGAAATCTTATCTGCCTCAGGCTTTGACGAGGGGCTTCTGATTATAATCAGAGTATTTGAGGTGTCTATTGAAAGGACCAATCCAGAAGTTCTATAGCTTTTAAGGCTTTCACTTGACAGACGAGTGTAAACTTGCTGTGAGGATATCAAACATTATTAAATAAATCTGTTATTTTTTATCGTGCGAATTGAGAAGCTCCACTATATGTATTATTTAATCAGCAATTACATATTATATGTTGGTGATGGTTTTGCCTCTTTGAATCCTGTTTGGTCACCGAAAACCTTTCAGTATTCAAAGGATGTCTCCCTTTTAGTTGGTATTACTAAATGAAATACGTTTCCTGAGAAGGGATCCTATGCATTTGATAATATATGTTTTCATTACCAATGAAATTTATGGATAGTGGACCAAACTTCGTTGTTGTAATATCAATATAATTATAATTAATTATTGAAGTGTATTGAAGGGATGTAATTTTGTGAAGCGGATTTCTAATAGCGAGACCAATTATCTTGGTACCAATTCCTCTATACGAATTAAAACTAGGAATCCCGGATTCGATTCCTGTCCCAGATCATAGGTGTACCGAAAATTTTGTATATAATATATATATAAAGTATACAATACGAAACGAAATAAATATATACGAATATATATATATATATATATATATATATATATATATATATATATATAAATATATATATATATATATATACCAAAAATAAATTCCCTTTCAAAATATTCTATTCATACATATATAACTTCTTAAATAAAAATCATATACCAATTACTTTGTTTCCTAAAGTTGTAAAGGGTACCTATTTTTTACAGTCCAAAGGCTTTTTTACATATATTATTTCGTTTTAATTGTATAATATATTGTAGTTAATTTAACCTGTTAGAAATCTTTACTAAACTATTACTGTTACAAGGTCTCTGACTTAATAATCACTTACAATCCAGGACAATACATATACATATTTAAATTTTTATAATTTTCAGTCAATTAAATTAATCAGAACAAACACGAATATCAAAGCCTTATATATATTTATATAT
>JAGTTH010001294.1:0-16351 GCA_022606485.1 Agraylea sexmaculata | reverse complement strand
ATACCAATATCATCATCACTCCACTATAAGTTATTACTATAATCATCACTATGACTATAATCATCACTATGATGATTATATTATATGATCACATCGAGGTGATTAGAAATATATTAGGTGTGATTACTAAATAATGGTTTAAACAAAGGTCCGGAAAGGTTGTTCAAGTTCTACAGGTGGTTACATGGAGTAGATGGCGCAACCAATTAAGTCATCGATATGTGTACTCGTGGCGCCACCCCCTGCCGCCCCCATAGCCGTCACAACCCTCAACAGCCTGTTACTCACCCCATCGACCCACCCAACCACCCCGCGTGTTTGCTCGCAGAGCTTTTAACAGTCAGATCGACTTCAAATAGCTTCGTTGTTGCACACCTCATCCTCGATTTATTTATACAACAATACACAAAACCAATTTCGGAATATTACATTGTTCTAGTAAACATCTAATAACGTGTAATTTAAAAAAAAGTTATCGTATGAGATTAAATTGTAGTTGACTGAGCGATCTAATAATAAAATAAAATAAGCATGCTTGGACTATTTATATAGGCGTTAATTAATTCTTACTAATATTTTTATCCTTTCATTAAAATATTCTAAATTCATTAGAAGAAACTTCTGATAATAGGTTCTTGTATTGCACCAGGAGGTTAATGAAATGGGGTTATTTAATTTTATAGGATGATTTCAATTTAATATATATTTATGCATAGGTACATTGGGATCGCAAATATAATATTAACAAATAATTGGTAATCTTGGGGATTGTTTTATATAAAATTGACATTTAAATAACGATATAAAAATATTACTTTATATTAAAATAAGCTCTTAAAATAAGGATTATTAAATTTTTTAAGATTATTTTAATTTAATACACCAGTATATACATTTACATATATATGTATGTATATATATATATATAAAATTAATTAATATTAATTAATTTTAATCAAAAACATATATACATATATAAAAATATTTAATAAATTATTATATTCCAACATATACTTACTGTAAATTTTACACAATATTGTCTTCTTTTCTTTGTTTTTTAACGTCAAACTTAAGTGATATTGTGTGTTGGCATGTCTAAAGTTTGAAATTTGCTCTAGACAAATGCATTTTGTTGCACAAATAGCTAAATACATACGCAACAATTATTATACAGTATATTTTTCAAACTAATGATTATCTAGTATAACTTGTCAATATTAATTCTATAATCCTCCTAATTAGAGTTAACCTAACCTAGTATGAAATGTTGAAGAACTAAATAATGGATATAATTGTGATAAATTTACTAATACATTGGTCGTATTTGATGGATGGTTGATTTTTAGGGAGGATAGTTTAAACGGGGCAATGTGATAATTGTAGTATTGAAGAGTTTAATGTGATGATGATCTCTTTGATGATTTGATGTTGTTGAAAAGCACAGTTGTCGAGGGTGGCTTCAGTCAGGTGCACCACATTATAACATTGAGCTGACTACATAATTGCTGTAATACTGCTCACCACCCCCAAGCCATCACACCCCATCGCCACCCACCACCCCCTGTGCCCGCCCACACTCTCAAAGCTCACCCTGGCAAATCAAAACAAATTACGCACTTATCTCTCATCCTCCTTGACTTCTATTCGAACGTCAATAATCCATTTAAATATCATTATGTATAAATACGATCGTAATAAACTAGTGTTTGCAATCACCCTGCTTGTTGTTGTATTATACACTAACAGATCTATTAAATGGCTTCACTGACTGTTACTTTCATATTATTATAGTCTTGACACATATTAACAGTGACCATTATTCATTTAAATAATATAACGAGCATTTATTTTTTTATGTTATTCTAATTGCCTACATTTCAGGCGATTATTGACACATTTGCAATATTAATTTGCTGTTATATAATATTAAAATATATTCCATTTAATGGAAGCTATTACATCTTAAAAAATATATTTTCACTAACCCATATTTAAACGTCATAATTGATATTATTCAAATGTATAGAATATTAGCGGACTTATCGGTTATATAAATATGACGTGCATTTAATCCAAATATCGCTTGTTAATTATGTGTTTAATACTAATTATTTTACTATAAACAATAATAAGCTCTTTTCATATTTTTATCAATAAACTTCCAAAATTGATATCATTATAAAATTAGTTTTAAGCATAATACTTTTTGATAATATAGAGTTTATTGTTGTTATTATTTCATACATTACGTACCTTTAAGTACCTCTAATATCACATAAACATGTTATTCTCATATTAGTTATAGGTAAATATGCTGTACACCTAAATCTAATTCATAAAATATTTTGTATTATTTCAACAATGAAAAATATATTTTCATATTTTAGCTTGTACGCTGGCTACGATTTTGCTACGATGAACTACGAAGCTTCGTATTCTGGTAGAATACATAATTCTATATTCTGTTCATCTAGGCTGTGAAGTTGCTGAAAGAAATACGACGAAATAAATATTCTTACTTCGAAATTTTCTCATAATTAATTTTTTGTCACGATGATATAATGATTTAATTTTAAAAAGAGCCTGAGTCGTTCATTTTTTGAAAACTACGACTCTGCTGTGCTTTACTATTTAATCTGGTATGTTGTTTTATTTGTATAGCTTAAAGATGAACAGAGTATAGTAATTTAAAACATACCTGTATTGATTTAATAATTAATAATCGATTGGTTTAGATACGTTATAATAACATTTGTGAGGAATTCGTAATAATGCAGATAGATTAATGTATTGGTGTTGATGTTTGGTCACCTGTATGCGGTTTGAAGCTGCAGCGAGAATAGCAGGCATCACTATGGCAACACTGGCTGATTCTCACCCCATATCATCTGTATATAACACCCCCTGACACCCACCCCATCGCCGCCCACTCTCGTTTTCCACTTAATCTATTGTTTCCACGGCCGGCACATTTTCAATCGACTACACATTGTGTTCAAATACCCAAACAAATATGTGTAACATTGCCACAAATAGACACATTGTATTGAGACAATATCATATTATATTATCGTTATTAAGCACGGATAATATGTTATAGACACAGTTACGCCCATCGTTACTAGATGTCACAACCAGCTATGATTATTACAAGCCATTATGAAAATGTGGCTGCTATTTGCTGCCATTACTTCACAGGGCCACCAAATATTATACAGGGTTAGACTTGAACTAATTCAGAATATTTTAAGGCATTATAGCGTATCGGGAAAAATATAATATATTACTTAACAGATCGTTAATAGGTCCAATTTAAATATATACACATAAATCTAACCTATACTAATATATGAAAAAAAAACATATGAGTACTAAAAATCAAGAGTGAAATTAATTTAATGAAATATGATGCAAATTTACTCTTAATTCATTTTTGGTATTTTGGGCAGAAAAAATGATTTTTTTTTTTTTTTATTAAATAAGAGAAAACAGTTCTCTGGAATACCAGAGAACCTACATCTCTATCTGAAGTTGTATATTAACATTATTCCTTATTCTAAGGCAAGTTAGGTACATATTGACATTTACAAAATATAGAATAATAATATACAAAATAAACGAAAATAAAGTATATAAAGTGTATGTAAAAAAGGTAAAAAACTTAATATAATCAAATTTAATTAAATAGTTGTCCTCTAAGGATAAATTTTAAATCAGTGAGGGTGTTGTGAAAGATATCTACTTCAGGTAAGGAGTTATTATAAAAGGACATTGATCGTCTAAAACAAATTTTGTTGCTTCATATATTATTGAATGAAAGAATATTATAATTAATTATTTCAATTTAGAGATTAGAAAGCCAAAAATCTAGTCAATCTTTAATAACGAGAAACCAAATGTTCTTTTCTTATATTATATAGATAAATATAAAAAAAATAATGATATCTATTTAAGAAAAATAAATAAAATAGATTGTCTCATATTCTGAACAAGAGTAAAATATTAATTTATACGCTATTTATGAATGCATCTAAAATTAAACATTATTTCAGGATCATTATTAAAAAATAACATAATAAGTAAATGCAACAAATCATTTAAATCTTCTGTCTTTTGTTAATTCGTGTATTTTCTAGAGTCCAAAAACTGAGCCCCATAATATTTTAATCTATAAAAAAATGATTATAAAGTCCTTATTTTATTGACATTTACACAACGTAACAGAATATTCAACCAATAATTAAATTTCTGAGATAATCTGTAACCTTGTTACATTTCCCAATTAAGTGTTGTAGTTGTTGGTTTTAAATTAACTGTCGACTGACAACTGTTCACTTAATAGTCATGCAAATTGTCCAATTCACATATTAAGTTATAAAAATATATAACCACAAAGTAAAATTATTCGAATGGTATCGTTTATAAACTTAATCAGCATTTATTGTATTAGCTTTGTGGTTTCTACAAATCGATATTTTTTTACCTATACTTATCCTTCGCAAATGCTATTGAAATAATATCAAAGTTATTAATAATATACCTTTATTTTAATTGTGAGTAAAATAAAGGTATAATTGTAAGAATGTAATAAGATATAAATTAAAATTATGGGTTAGTTAAATAACTTTGTGGGGGGAAAATTGTTTAAAAACTCAATTAAAATATTTGATTACAACATTTTAATCAAATTAATGCACTTAACCGCATATAAATCTTTAAGGATTTCCAACCGCATCTTAATAATTATTTACTGGTTTTATTATAATCAGTGGTGTTTGATAGTTAATTAATATTTCCCTTCGAGATAATATTTGACAGGAAGGTAAAGGTAGCTGACAGGTTGACAGGAATAAAATAATAACAGGTGGTCACCCGATAACATTGACTGGCATATCACTTAAATAATATGTTCAGATTTTTATTTATTTACTTCGATAATTCGAAAAATGATTTGCAGAGCAGTTTTATATATTTTTTTCTACATTTTAGAGAAAATAAATATTCCTACTAAAAAAATCATTGGCTACCCTTTTAAGTAAATTATTTTATAATAGTGATTTTTTTACAAAAATATTTTTTTAAACTAGATCTTAAGTACTCATTGCTGTGTGGTGGCCTGGGAAACCATCTCTACTATATTCTCCCGTAAAGGCCAAGGTGGCCTGGCCAACCCCTTATAAAGGGACTCCCGCCAATAGGAAAGGCGTCACGATATTTATTATTTTTTTTACCTTGTTCATAAAATGAACTGGTTTTTCTTATAATGAATAAAAAAATCTAATATGGTTTTGGATATTGTTAATATTTTAGTGGGAATTTAAAGGGAAATGTGAAATTACGAATCAGATATAGTATACGTATCTGAAATAAATATCTAAAATTAAACATTAGAACTCCTGGTTTGACTTTTAATCATTGAGAATATTTTATAATCATAATATATATAAAATATTGACTATTCTGTAAAAAAAATATACAATATATGTACTTATATTCAAGAATTATCAACGAGGTAGATGAAGGGGTATTCGCTTTTAACTACAAATTCTATGGTGATGGGCTTAAATCGAATAAAAAATATATATATTAGACCGGCTTTTAGGATAATAACCTAGATTATTAAATCAGACAGAGCCGCTCTATTGATGACAAGTGTAACTATTATAAAATATAGATTAGAGTTACAGGTAAAGTACGAACAAAATCACTTTGAATTGCTACATATAAAAGGCTATAGTGTATGTATACGTTTGTTTGTATTGTGAGCTCAAAATACAGACACACAGTAAAACATATACATACACTATCGCCTTTTATATGTAGCAATTCAAAGTGATTTAGTTCGTACTTTAACGCCCAATAAGAGAGCTCACAATACAGACACACAGTAAAACATATACATACACTATCGCCTTTTATATGTAGCAATTCAAAGTGATTTTGCTCGTACTTTGACGCCCAATAAGAGAGCTCACAATACAGATACACAGTAAAACGTATACATACACTATCGTTTTTTATATGTAGCAATTCAAAGTGATTCGGTTCGAACTTTAAATTTGGACACAGTGATTTAATAAGTTCTTCTAAAAAGCCCCTTGGTTGTAATCATTGAAATTATAATGGGAATAATTTTAATAAAATACCAATGGATCTTCTCGGTTAGGTTACGGACACCTCGATAGGTTAAATAAAAAATTTAATAAAATTAAGAGGTGGTGGTGAATTTTGGTTTGCACGCACGCTAACTGGAGATACGACAATTAATTTAATGATATCTCCCAATAAAACTTCCTTGAAATATGGGTAACAAAGTCGTGACATGATAAATATAATATTGTTAATCTGATGTTTTGCACACGTGTTTGAAGTAGTAATTGTGTTATCTGAGGATAAAGCAGTTAAAGGCACACTCAGCGTCAAGCACATGTCATTCAATGGCGCTGACTCGACTTGACCACATCTCGTAACAATGTGCTCCGCTCCAGGAGTCAGGAGACCACCTTCCTTCAGGATCGAGGACATCCTAGGCAAGCATCCTAACCAGGCCAAGCCTCGCCAAGGCCCTAAGCAACCGGAACTGTGTAACAAAGCCATCAGATCTGGAGTGCCATGCCCATTCACTATGGAAGACCATCGTCCACCGCCTTTCTCCGCCTTTAACTACTACCTTGACGATTATCCAGGAGTTTACTCAGCATTGACAACCCGCTCTTACTACGAGCCATACACTGCAGGTCAGTTCAAGTAATTCAATTACAAGTAATGTATTCCCAGGCATACGTCACCGTAAATACGATAGTAGAGTTACTTAGCTACACTTATGATCGGATTTTTATTAGTTGATGCCTCTTAAATTAACTAACAAAAAACCGATCAAAGGTACAGCAATGCAACTCTATTACCGTCTTTACGGTGTACGTTTACGGCGATGCACGCCTAGGAATCCTAAGCTTAAAACCAAAGTTGAAATAATATGTATTTAATTATTAACATTTTGTAAATTCATTCAACTGTCCTTAATTTTGATTTCAATTGTTAATAAGGCCTACACGTACAATTAATAAAATAAAATAATAGCTTTACACTTGATACATTGCATTTTAACTAGGTTATTTTTAATATACAGTGGAACCTCCATATAACGAAATTTTTCAATTCCCCTTGACACTCCAATCTATCCCTTTATTAATTTTTCCTCTATATAGCTATAGTTTTATCAGTAAATATTGACAAAAACCTCGATATAACGAATTTTCGTCGTTCGTCTTGCCTATTTTCTACCTCTATAAATCAATGATTTATTTTAAAAACATCTATATAGCTAAATTAAAAGTATCTAGGAAAGTACAAGGTTATTTGACAAGAATATATTTTTTTGTTTTTTTTTACGCATTTCGTATTCTGGATTTATTCTAATTAATATGACATTTGCTTTGGTAATTTGTGTGCACTTCTTTATGATATTCGGATATTAAGGAAATATAATATGTAAAATGATTGATTGATTCTCTGTATAACGAACTTCGATAAATTGAGGTTCCCTTGTAATTATTATTCTCAGTTTCAAGAAAACACTCAATTTTTAAGTGAAAACATACTCCAATTTAAAGACCCGTTCAACATATATACATACATACACATAAACTCTTTGGACTACTATATATATTATTTTATTAAATCAACGCCCATTGATGCTTTGAACAATAAATGAAAATAAATAATAATAAGCTGTATTAAAAGTAAATAAAAACATATTTTATATTCAAAAATATTTTGGAATTCTCTTCAATGGCCACGAGTCAATACAACATACACATAAACGCATTGGTCTTTTATATTTAATATACATATATGGTAATTATTTCGTTGGGAACAAAATGACAGTTGGCTGATAAAATAACAAACCATCAATAAAAATCGCATTCGGTATCGATTGCCAATTATATTGTTTATTAATATAATTAGATTGTACAAAGTATCTGATATGAAATGTCGTCCAAGATAACTGATATATTTTATCTACAAAAACACACTCTCTCTTGATCCCTTCGCGAATCTAAATAATTTTTATTTGGAATTAAAAAATATGATCGGAGGAAATGAAATACGATAAGGAAAGATTATTCACTGCCGCTATCGATAGAAGATATTCTTCTAAACTGACCAAAATTGTTATTTATCGATAAAAATACATACACAAAATTGTAAGCATTTTTTTTTAAATTGAAACTGAATGTATAATTTGGTTCGATTACTAGTTTACCGCAAACGGCTGTTATTGTTTGACCAATCACGATTATCTAGTTACTAGGTATATCGAAAAATTGACATTTGTTCTATATGCATAAGAAATAAAGAGTAGAACGTCAAATATAATTAGTACAAAAATAGTAGTAAGTAAAAAATCTAATGAAAAGAATAACTCTATTAGAATTTTTGACTAGACTCTAATCATCTTCAAATATCAACAAAAATATTAGAAATTGTCAACAAAAATAAACGGTTATACCAATGAATTTTCACTAATTAATTATGATTAATAATAATGGATAAAGGTTATATTTTTTTATTTCGTATATATATTTAACCTAATGGCCTTTTTACTGTTTTTATACTATTTCAGTTACACTGGTTACTAACATGGCACTCCTGTTCTAATTAATTATAACCTCAGTATTCACCTTACAATCCAGTAATTCAGATACAACCTATGTATATCGATTCCCAATATATCTTTTAATTAATCAAGCAGCAATTGAACCAATGATCACAGTTACTTGTTCGCTTCTTTCAAGTAGTGCTTTTCAATAAGCTCGAATCATGCTTGAAAGAAACCGCAATATATTTATTAAATATATATATTTATAAAAAGCGATGAATGCATGATAACTTTCTCAAAACGATATCAACAAACACCGCAGATATCCTGGCTGGTCGTGGTCACATCCTTATTTCATTAAAATACTATCATCCACTCTTTGATCTGATAAGCATTCCTACCTGAATATTTTAAACAATTAAATATTTAATAAAAACATAAGAATACAATAAAACGACTACAAATACTGTGGTCATGGGTTCAAATCCCACTCAATAAAATAAATTATTTCATCGGTTATTACGACTGAGAGATCGGAAATAATATTAATAAAATCCCGATCGATCGTCTTGATCCTGGTTTACTCTGATTTCCTGTATTGTAAGGTTAACTACTGATTATTAAGTCGGTGACCTGTGTAACTAGTAATAGTTAAGATCACCAGTAGACAATGAATTAACACGTTTTTGTGTCTAAAACACCCTCTCAAAATAAATAAATGTATTTTAAAAGGTCTCAAATCATCTGTGAAATTATTTAAAAAAAAATAGTAACAATAAAATTGACATCTATAACAATAAAATGAAATGCCATTTTTATCTATTAAACCTTCTCAAAGGCCCTTCGGCTATTTAGTGAATTGTATTATCTTATTTAAATTTTTAAAAGATATAGACATTAATAAAATAAAAATATTCTAGATAATCCGTGGAGTACTCTAATAAATTGCCAATTATTCTCTTAGTGTATGAAAACAATGGTATTTTTTTAAATACTGAAATTATTAAAAATAATTTCATTTTAGTCAATTATCTTGTGGTATAAATCTTCTAATAATGATTATCATTTCACCATAGATTTGTATTTTCTCTCGAATTGTCATTATTATTTCTCTATCGGTTATATTTCTATTTAATAAAAAAAAACTAAAAAATTCACACAGTGTACGTGTGCGCAGTTATAATTTAAGCTGTTCAAGATAAGATAAAAATATATATACATATATGTATCGATTATAAAATGCTTTATATTTTTCTTCAATGACGATAATTTATATTATATTATACTAATGGCATATTTAATGAACAAAATGGATCGCCATTTTCGCGGTTTGTGGTTGAATTAAAGACGTTTTTTCCTCATGCGGTGTACAAGTACAATATCATATCAATTGTGTTAATTTATAATTAGATTGTTGAATGTGATTTTCAGGGGTTCACATGTACGATTGGGGCGTTTCGTGGAATCGTTCAAATGGACATCTTGTGGGATCTCAATGGGGTCTACCTAATGCGTCACACCTGGGGAAGAGGAAAGGAGGACAGGTGAGGTTTACCCCCCATCAGACGCAAAATCTAGAAAGAAGATTCGGCTCTCACAAATACCTCAGTCCTGAAGACAGGAAACTGTTGGCTGATCAGCTCAAGCTGAGCGACAGACAAGTATGACTTCGTAATACAACATCAACAAACCACAATACTTCATATTTCTAATCGCATTTCAGGTCAAAACATGGTTTCAGAACCGACGAGCCAAATGGAGACGCATCAACAACATTCCTAAAGGTGAGGAGGAAAGTGAAGAGTCACCGTCTGATGAAGAAGTGTCAACAATATCGAGTCTCCGAAGATCTTCGATTATTGTTGGCTGATGATAAAACCGTATTATCTTAAAATATTATATTGACGACTAGTGCCCCGACTTGATGACGACAAAGATACGATTATAATCGCAATTATTAATATTAATATATGATATAGACGTAAGCAACAATGTACAAATTAAATTTAGGAATATTTATTTATTACTCGAAATTTATATTTAAGAACACGAAAAAATAAATTTTCATTCAAAAATAAATATTCCTTCCCAGAGTTGTTATCATTACCCGACAATCAAATAATCCAGATTATTTTACGATATCACCAATCACAGCTGTTTGCGGTAAGTTAGTCAGTCAAATTAACTTATATAAAATTCACGCAAGATGTATCATACTTAATTCTGATTGTATCATAAAATATAGAGTATAAGATTATTAGCAAATGGGGGTAAAGGTCGTAGGTTCTACATAGCTGTCAATGTCAGACTTAAAATAAATCAGTGAAGCCCATTTACCCCCATTTGCTATTCCATACCTAATCTTATATTGTATACTTCATAAATCAACAAGATTTTTAACAATACTTCTAGTGTGAATTTTAAGATACCCACTATTTTTAAGTATTTGTTCCAAATAAAATAACATTCTTTTCGGTGCGATGAATTCAAAATTTATTACTAAAAAGAGAAAAAGTTACATTAGATTCAACTTTTTTGCTGAATGAAATTTCACTATCATTTTACAATGCAAAATAAAATAAGTGAACTTTACTGCAGATTATAAAAAAAAAATTAACGGAATTTACTAAGATTATAGAAATTAAATATTGAGAAATTTCTTATATTTGAAAGAATACTAGTAAAGCTACTACTAATTTATTATTATCAAACTGTGTGTTCCTAAATTTAATGTCTCAAATGATAAGATTTAAGTAGTGTTTTTAGTCTAAAGTGAATAATTTTAAACTTGAAGCAAAAGGGCAACGCCTGCAAGAGTCCATTTTGAGGGTTTGTCCTTTGTTTTCAGATTGAATGTCCAAACAAATGTGGGTCCTCTTGTTCTTGTTTTATAAACAGGACATTCATACATATTCCTGAGATCTTGTTTATCTTGAGTAATTGCCTAAATGAAAATATAACCATGTGTACTAAGTTCATTATGAATTATGTTAAAATTACCCTTATATTTATGACAGGCATTTGAGGAAATAGTTCTTTAAGTCTCGAGTCCATTATAATTCCAGTTTGTACATCCCAACGAGCTCCTTCCATAAGTAATCCGTGGACATATGCACCGTCTCTCGGGGCCGACCTGTAATTTATGTCGATATATATATATAAAAGAATCAATGAGTTTTTTAGATAATATTACGTGAAATCTTCTTTATTCTTCTTTGTAACATCACATTGGAGACACATTTTATCCAAGGGTAGTTCATTTCTTCTAGCTGTACTTTGCATTATGGCCGTCAAAAGACTTTGAGGATTAAAAAAGCCCCCGAGCCATACAGACGCTGGCAACTGAATGATTTTTATTGAATACATTATCAATTTATTCATACACATTATCAATAAAAATATACTTACAACAAAGTCAGTTGACCATGTTTCCAATTCTCTCAGCCGAAGCAACAAATCTACAAACCAGGATGTCAAACCAAGCAATGATGGATATGCACGAGCAGCCCAAACTGGAGGTACCTTAAATTAAACATTGTTTAAATAAACAAATCATTAGAGTTGTCTAATTTCATTTACCTGGTCTAAAAATAATGCATTCTCCAAATCTTCCATATCTGATGTTATTGTCAGTTCACCCTAAGAAGAACAATAAATGAATGTCGAACGATACAACATAAATACAGATATTGTACCTTAAGCCCTAAATCAAGTTCTTTCAGAGATCTCTTCAATTCACCAGTTAAATAATTCATTCTTTCACATTCTTGGAATGCAACGATGACATATGGTGTTCTTTCTTCAACTTTCCCGGTAATTTCAGCCATATTGAACTCTTCGGGAAGTTTTTCCATTATTTCATCCAGTAGTTGTTTTACCTAGGATCGTATTTGTTATTTAGTTACCATTTTTTTATATTTATTTAAATACAAGTTACCTTGTCTTCTCGAGTAACCGTAGCTGCTCCAGATGCACCAGCATCTCGCGGTTGCATTTCAAATACGGTTCTAAATAAGTTTTCACTTGTGGTTGTAAGAAAGCCGATTTCTGCATTTGGATGAAGTCCATACAAATAAGGAGATTCTGGAGGCATCGCATCATCGATGTATCCATGATATCCAATATAGTCAGTATTTGGTGGAGCGGGAAACCCAGGTGCCAATTGTAACTCTCCATCGACCTATATTAATAATATTTTTAATAAGATTACAAAAACAATTTGACTATATAAATTTAGTACCAAATCTGGTTGCATGAGTTCTTCCAAATAAGAAATGCATAGCTTTCTATCCCAGTCATCAGTTATATGACCACCGTACATAATTTCACCAAATAAGTATCTTAAATCTTCCCAAGGCACTTTCGAATTGGCCTCAAGATAATTATAAAGAACAGAAACACTAATGTTCAAGTCACCTATATAGATACAACAAAGTCATAATAATAACAATATTATTTGAATTAACACAGGAAATACTTACCAACATTGAATGGGTATACTTTGTTCCATCCTTGTGGTCCAAATTTCCTTCTCTCTGCAACAACAGCATGAAAATAACACAAAGAGAATAAAATAACTTTGAATTCTGCTTCTTTGCCACACATCTCTAATGTTTCTTGATTGAAGTTATCAAGAGCTTTGTGAAGATTTGCCTAAAAAAATGTATTATATTGAAATATCCAGTGTTATTTCAAAATTGAATAAAAAATTTAAACCTGCATTCCAGTCGGTGGTTCATTTGTTATTTTAATAGATGATTCCAATATTCCTTGAGGTATTATATGAGCAGATGCTGTAGCTGCTGGTTCTGCACTCATAAATACTCTATAGTCTGGATGTGATCCAAAAGAATATGTTTCTAATGTTTTTTCTAATGACGGTAACCATTTTTTAACCAAATGAATATTCTAAATGACAAAAAGTTTAAATTCTAGATATATCCTATCAAATAATGTAAAAAATAGTATCTTACCTGCAATATGACCCAGTGGCCACTTTGTGCCGCTATATCCATAGCTCTCTCGGCGACAACTTCTTGTCCCTGTCCCAAAGACACATTGTGAAAATTGCCAGAATCTGAAGTAAATCCCAATGATTTACCCAAAGCCTCAACATCCTTCAACGGATTTACACCGGGTGATAAAATAAAGAATATTGGAGTTGATGGACTTGTTTCTTCAAAAGATTTACAAAACTCAACAGTTCTATTTTCTACATATTTAGCTCCCATTTTCTCTTCTATAAATGCTCTATATAAACATAATTTATTAATAATGATACATATCAAGAACTTTCAATAAATAAACTGTATTTCTTACGCCACGGCATAAGTCATTCTGTCTGGTCTAAGCGCTCTTAACATGCATAGTCTCTGAATTGGAGTTTTACTTTTCCATTCTGTGGGGAATTTTTCTTTTTCTGGACATTCAAGTTCGACTAACTTCTTCCATCGTTTTGGAGATGATTCAATATCACGATCCAAGTTTCTAAATACAAATGTATTAGATATTTATTAAAAATATTTCAAAACAAATTAACAACCTAAATTCATCTCTTCCTGATAAAGAGCATATGCCGCCCCAACTAGTATTTGTCAAAAAATCCACAGGACTTGTAACATGAGGTTTAATCGGAAATCTCAGTAGAAAATCTAATTCAGCTGGTAGAATTTCTTCACTCATTAACAATATCTAACAAAAAGTTAATTGTATGAATACACATTATCAATTTTATGTTTATAAGTTAAAAATTTCTTACTTGAAATGTCATCTGTGAGGAAAATATTAACTTATCGCATTCGAAAAGCCCACGAGTGGTGTATTGAAAAACTGAATAGCTTATACAATCAATTAAATTTCTCACACGGGAAGCGACATCTTCAGCTGGCTCCGCCTTTGATATGGCTTTTTGAAAAACTACACTAAATGCCTAAAATTATCAAATACTTAGATAATTAATAATTCATATTTATACAAATTAAATACATACTTTTAATGAAAACTGATAAATTGGATTTATAGTGTTTAGATCATTTAGGATAAAATAGAGAAGACTTGCTCTTGCAGCAGCTGGTCTATAAAATTCTCTTGCTTGATCAATTTGATGTGAAGTTATCTTTGCTTCAGCTACCTAAATATTAATAACAATGATATATTAATAAATATTATTATACTTAAGTTAAAGAGAAATGAATACTTTTCTCTCAATATCAGCAGCAGTCTTTTTTGTAGTTTCTAAGTTTTCCACCAATGCAGTATCTCCTAATATGTTTCCACCAGCAGAAGAAAGTCTTGAAAGTAAATCATCTTCTAGGCTTTTTAGTTGTATTTTAAATTCATTTTGTTGTTTTGTTAATTCAGCCTAGAAAAGAATATGTTACTATCTTCAATATTTAATAAATACTATTAATAATTTATACTTTAAGTTCTTCCAAATCAGGTCTTTCAGCTTTTACTACTTCGGCCAATAATTGATCTTCGAGACCATCTCGGGTAACGGTAAAGTTAACCAAAGTAGTTTGAGCTTGCATCTCTGGCTTATAATGTGGGTTCGCTAGCTTTGTATGAAGTATTAATCGAAATTCTGAATTATACTCTACTTCTTTATCACCAATTTTAATAGCCCTAGAATTAAAAAATAAATTGGGCATACTCTTTTGTAACGGTATATTTGAAATTACAAACCTTCCTTTTTTAATAAGATTTCTTCCCAAAAGAGGATCAAGAACTGGATCAACACTTTCTCCTATATTTTCCACAAGAACAATTTCACCCTTATTGAGAGCTTTTTCTATAGTATCCAAATACCCTTTGGATCCCAAGCGAATCACTTTCAAATCATCGCCATATTTTTGTTTTATCCATTTCACACCTTGTAACTAAAAATGATTTATTTTTGTATGTATATATTTTTATAAAATAATGTTGAATATATTTTACCTGTGGATCGATCATCAGAGGCCATCTATCTGAATTTGACAATATTGTAGCATTTTCAGTGCTCATTCTATCAGACGGTAAACCTTCATTTTGCCACATTGCTATCTGAGTATCATCTGTCAATAATGAAAGAGGATCTAGTCCTTCTGTTATCGGAATCGGAGGCTAGAGATTAACAGCACAAATGAATAAAAATACGAATATTTTAACAAATATGAACTCATTAATTACTTCTAAAGTCTTCAAATGAATAAGCCACATTTTATTCAATAAATCAATGCGATACTGCTTGGTGAAACAACCCACATAAGAAATGAAGGCAGTCACTAAAAGAACATCACCGGGTAATGTTGTACTCTGTTGCATAAAACTAAAAAAATGTATAAATTAATTAATCAATTCTTAAAATTAAAGGTATGTGATTAGTATTTATCTACCTTGATACAGCTTCTGCCCATCTAACATTTTCACTTGCAAGACCTCCAACGAGTCGATTTGCAAGTTGTATTGTACAATTGGTTGCATCTGCTTCTTGTTGACATTTCAATTTCTCCAACGTTGCTTGCTCAAAATCTGCAGTTAATTTTGCTAGTTGTTCTTCCAAACTCTAAAAATATAATTAAAAATGCTATTTATATTGATTGAACATTATGAACAGCATCATTGTGTTATACTTACAGCAACTTTTGCTTTGATAACTCTTAGTTTTTCAGTGGCGGCAGCTAATTCTGCATTTGCTGCAGCTAACGCTTTTCTTTTTGGCTCAACATCACAATAAACTTCATAAAACTTTATTATATTTATCACCCA